>JAQMYF010000014.1:21001177-21023484 GCA_030014195.1 Neosilurus mollespiculum
CAGTTTTGTTTGGGTCCTGCTGTATTTGGTTCCAGTTTTGTTTGGGTCCTGCTGTATTTGGTTCCAGTTTTGTTTGGGTCCTGCTGTATTTGGTTCCAGTTTTGTTTGGTTCTTGTTGTATTTGGTTTCAGTTTTGTTTGGGTCCTGATTTATTTGGTTCCAGTTTTGTTTGGGTCCTGCTGTATTTGGTTCCAGTTTTGTTTGGGTCCTGCTGTATTTGCTTCCAGTTTTGTTTGGTTCTTGTTGTATTTGGTTCCAGTTTTGTTGGGGTCCTGTTGTATTTGGTTCCAGTTTTGTTTGGGTCCTGCTGTATTTGGTTCCAGTTTTGTTTGCGTCCTGCTGTATTTGGTTCCAGTTTTGTTTGGTTTTTGTTGTATTTGGTTCCAGTTTTGTTTGGGTCCTGTTGTATTTGGTTCCAGTTTTGTTTGGTTTTTGTTGTATTTGGTTCCAGTTTTGTTTGGGTCCTGTTGTATTTGGTTCCAGTTTTGTTTGGGTCCTGCTGTATTTGGTTCCAGTTTTGTTGGGGTCATGTTTTATTTGGTTCCATTTTTGTTTGGTTCTTGTTGTATTTGGTTCCAGTTTTATTTGGGTCCTGCTGTATTTGGTTCCAGTTTTATTTGGGTCCTGCTGTATTTGGTTCCAGTTTTGTTTGGTTCTTGTATTTGGTTCCAGTTTTGTTTGGGTCCTGCTATATTTGGTTCCATTTTTTTTTAGTTCTTGTTGTATTTGGTTCCAGTTTTGTTGGGGTCCTGTTTTTTTTTTTTTGTTCTTGTGCTGAAACTGGATCAGTGTTGGATTTCGTTCAGAAGTTACTTTGAATTTAGGTTTTTAAACTCTTCTCTTGTTCAAACTTGCAGCAGAATTGAAATTTTATATCAGTGTGGATTTTTTTCTCTCTTTAATAAATTTGCTCCTGGATCGTTTTGTTTCTTTATTCATGATGCAACAATCCTGTGGTATTTTATTTGTTTCCTTGTTTGATTGATTTCTGCACTCCCACCTCTTCTGCAGATGAAGATATCTGTAAGCTCTACTGCATCGCAGAGGACTTCGACTTCTTCTTTGCCATGTCCAGTAAAGTGAAGGACGGCACGTCGTGCTCCGACCTCACGCCGGACGTGTGTATAGACGGGATCTGCGAGGTATGGGTCACACGGACAAGATGATGATCGAGGAACTCACATCCAGAAAAACCTAACTCCAAACCGCCCGAAAGTTTCACCTTCACTCGAATCCGATTCTGTTCTGCTTGTTTCCTCGGCTCTTTTTCCCTTCATGTTTTTGTTCTTTTGTGTGTGGTTTTTGTATGTATATATATATATATATATATATATACTTACTATATATATATATATATATATATATATATATATATATATACTCTTCTTTCTTTTCATCCTAACGTTACATCTTGTTTTTCCTGCTTTTTTTTATTCCTCTGTTCTTCTGGAAGCTCTTATCCTATTCATTTCCTTCATGCTCTTCTTTCTGTTTCTCTTCCTTTTTTCCTTTTTTGGTTATTTCCTCTGCTCTTCTTTCTCCTTTTCTCATCCACTGCTATTCCTCTGTTGTTCTGCTTCCTTTTTCCAAGTCCTCCTCTTCTCTTCCTCTTGTCTGTTTGAACAAAAGAGCTGTTTTAACCAATTCCTTTTAATTTAATAATTTCTCCTCCTGCAGGCGGTGGGATGTGATCAGGTTTTGGGCTCCGGCGCTGAGCTGGACATCTGTGGCGTGTGTAAAGGAGACAATTCCACCTGCAAACTCTACAGCGGCCGATACAATTTACAGCATCAAGCCAACGGTAACGGCAGAACACCTCCAACCTCCCAGCAGGAGTAAAGGGGGTGGAGTTTGTAGTTAAATCTGGATCACACGTTAGAATACAGTAACTCTGATGTTCTTCCTTTCTCTCCAGAGTATTACCCGGTGGTGACGGTTCCTGCTGGTGCTCGCAGTATCCGTGTTCAGGAGTTGGAAATCTCCAGCAGTTATTTGGCGGTTCGAGGCCAGAAACATGGCTCTTATTTCCTGACCTCTGATTGGATGGTGGACTGGCCAGGAAAATTCAGCTTTGCCGGAACCACGTTCGTGTATCAGCGTTCAAGTAATCAGCCCGAGAGCATATATGCCCCGGGACCGACCAATCAAACGCTCGTCTTTGAGGTGAGAGCATCTTTTTTAAGAATTAATAATTGCTAACTTCAGACCTCATTTTTAGGGCCGAACTCAACAAAAAAATCTTACTAGCTGATTTCCATGTAGCTACGCCCACAGAACTCCATAAAAGGTCAAAAGGTCACTTAACGCAGAAAAAATGAGTAAACAACAGCAGCTCTGAGAGTACATCAAAGGTTTATATGATAGCAGAACTCCATAGGCTGGAACAAAAGTGGGTGGAGCCATAGGTGGAGATTTGAATGGTGAATCCTGTGTCTGTTTTACAGGAAACCCAATAAGGCTTCCCGCGGAGTTGATGCTGATTGGCTGTTATGTGTCACTTAATTGCATGTTGACAGGCAGCAATACAACAACAGATTATTATTATTATTATTATTATTATTATTACTATTAAAAAAATGGAAACCCCCAATAAAAAAGGCTCATACACCACCACTCAGACTCGTACAGAATAAAAAAAACTACCCACAGTCCAACAGGTAGGCAGACAAACTTTCACTGAACAAAACATCACCAACCATAAACAGGAACACGGAACATAAACTTGTTGGATGGATAATTACACTGACAAGACAGGTGATATAAATGAAGGAGGAAACAAGCAAGTGAAAGGCAGTGAAAAGAAAACTCAGTGTTAACCTTTGCTTCCTTCACTTCAGACCGTAGTCGGGACACATGGAGGAGATTCATTTATTTATTTCCTCCAGGGCTGAAGTTGTTTCAGCTCTTAAAGGAGCTGCAGTATTCTTATAACAGAAGCCTAGGATACCTATCAACAGAGATAGGCAGTGCTTAAATCTATGTATAATACCTTCGCTCAACCGTGTTACCGTTTCTATAGCAACAGCTCATTCATACCGATGTATATACATACATCAGGCACTCTATACTAAAGATAAATGTGTTAATTCAATATTTATGGTAGGAGTCTCCAGCGTCAGAGCTTTGAGACGTCCTCAGGATAAAGAAATTTAATGTTTGCAGTTTTTTCTGGGATTTTTTTTTTTTACTTATTAAAATCCAGAGAGAACAAGGAGATGCTTGGAGAGGGAATGATGGTATATAGCTGCTATAATGGGACTGAGAACAGGAACTGAGGGGTACAGGATTCATCACACACCTGACTGAGCACAACAAGGAGTCCTTTATTCCTGATAAACGATCAAATACGGAATAATTCACTATATAAAATAATAACCAGAAATAAAACAAATCACACACACACACACACAGAGTCAGTAGTAAAGTAAAACATCTGTAAGGACAGGAGGATAAACACGGACATGGTGCTGAGGTTCTGAAACGCTTCAGTCCAGACAAAATATTCATTTTGGTTTTGAGCTGCTTGTGGTCGAGTGGAGTTGAGCGAGGTCACTCAAGTACAACACGGTAGGCTGGCATCTCATCCAGCACAGACACACAAGACCTCGTTCTTCTCCTCTCATAGCATGAGAAACTTTGACTCCCCCCCCCAGTGTTAAAGAAGTGTAGTGTTTTTTTGGGGGGAAATAAAATCTCTTATTAAACCACAGAACTTTCACCAACATATGGGGGATTTTTACCTCCGTCACTTGGTTATGTATTCATCAGTGTCTGTTAGCAGGATTATGCAAAATTACTGAACCGATTTTTAAACTTGGTGGGGGGCAGGTGGGGAAAGATGGGGTATGGGCCTGAAAAGAACCTGTAACATTTTGGAGCCGATTCGGATCACGATCTGGATCCAGGAATTTATTAAAGGCTTTTTAAAAACATTTATTAAAGGATTTTGTCTGTTAGCAAAAATAAATAAACAAACAAACAAACAAACAAATAAATAAATACTGTACGAAGAAAGAACCCATTCAATTCTGGAAGTGATCTGTGCATGGGATCATGTTTAAAAATTTTTATTCTTTAATGTGTGCCAAAATAAGACGCCCAGTAGGGGGAGACATTTCATTATAACAGTGTCAAGTTATAATAATCCATTAGTGCCTGCTGGAGGTACCTTACACTCTATAAGTTCTCCTTAAGTTTTGAAAAGCATCCAACCTCACGAACACCTTACCTGTCTGAGAATCACATCTAGAGCCCAGACAGACACCACACGCACACACACACGTCTGTCCTCCTGCTCTGTAAACCCTGTGTATGTAAATTCTTGTCTCTGAATTTGATCCTGGTTCAGCTTAGCATAAAGCTAAGCTGCTAATCTGACGGTGCCGGTTAGCCAGACTGAAGAGTGTTATTGTGTTGTGTGAGCGAACTCAGAGATAATCTGACAGCCACTTCCTGTTAAACGTTAACTGAACACACTCCAAGTTTATCCAAGTGTGGGTGGGGGGAGGGGGGCGTACTTAATTTCTGCTTCTCATTCGTCTTACCCAGCTGTAAGAGTTTTAGCTATCTGAATCATTTCAATACAGTCAGTAAATTTCCTAAATGTTATCCTTTATGAACGTCAGGCTTTGTCTAAGCTGCCTTCCTCCTGCAGTGCATTGTGGGATTTCAGGAATGCACTGGATGTACTACAGAGATTATAATAATTACGATACTAGAACAGATTTTTTCCACAATTGCAACTGAAGGAATTAGGATTGTATATACGGGATGGGCATGTCACAAGAAAAGTGGGTGTTTCTTGCCAGTGCTAAAAGTGATGCTACGATCATGACATGATCATGACATCCATGTGGTCACATGACCGTTTAGTTTGGATAAGAAGCGCTGGGGGAAATTTGATGAACTATCCTGAAAGCAGTGTCGCTTAAAGAGCTCAATGAAAATGAAGTACTTTGGCAAAATCGTCGGGAAAAAATACACATCAAAGTTAGAATGTGAGGCAATTTTTTGGGGCGGAGCTTCACCAGACAGTAACGCAGCTACTTCACCCGTTATTAAAATTAAGCCGTTTGCTGTGCAGTAAACAAAAAAAACAAAAAAGTCAGCGAGAGACTCAGCAGGAAGTGCCAGCGCCAGTGACCTTCATTCAAATCCAACAGGTTGGCTCCACCCACTTTTTTATTGCCTATGATGGCTGTGGTGATGACGAGCACTGATTATTTCCCCAAAGTGTTTTATTCCACTTCTACCACAGCAGTTCCCTATTAGTGATTAATATTAGATTTTTTTCATGTGGATTGTTAGTAGTAGTCACTTCCTGTTGTTAGTCACTTTCTGTTGTTTCTTATGTTATTTCTGCAATAAACATTCTGACTGTTACATAACACTAACACTGGAGACTCCTTCCATAAATCTTAAATAAATAACATTTATAATGTTGATTGCTGAACGTCCTACAAATATAAACCTACCGTGCTTTCATATAAACCTGGGATTCACGCCGGCCCCTTCGAATGTCCCTCGATTCGCTCTGTATGATTTATTATTTGCATCCGTGCTGTCATTTCATTCCCTTCGGCCTGAAGGTTGCCAGATTGTACAAGTGAAAAAAAAAAAACAATCTCCCAACATTAAGAATAGAACAAAGCTCCCGTTCTTTCCGGACTTTTCCACTCCATTTGAGCCAAAACCTTGAGCAGTCTGCCGTGACCCTGGCTCAGGTCTAGTGGACTTCATCCTCAGTTCTGTCCCAAATCTGAGTCAGTGAGGGATTCTGGAGGACCACCCACCTGAGCCGCAGGACAGGGGACTGACGATAAAGACGTCACTGTGGCTGACTCTCACTCAGGCGTCTTCCCACGTCTGAACCCATCTGACCGCTGTGTGCAGGAACCGGAGTGATTTTCTATAAGTGGCACATGGAAAATTGGGAATGAAGCAGCTGGTGTGTGTGGGGCGTGTCACCTAGAATCAATCCATGTTCTACTGCTGCAAACAATGCTACACCTCTCCTGGACGTAGCTTCTCATAAAAGCGCTGATCAAACTCTGACTCTGTTTTCCAGCACAATTCATTTCCTTTACATGTAAAAGGGGCGGGGCTTATATTAGGTTAGCTGACCTAGCGAGTAAAAGCTAACGTAGCATGTAAACGCTAATATTGTTAGTAAAATCTAACTTATGAATAGAAGCTAACTTAGCGAGTGGTTGTGATCATGTCATTAAGGAGCACCAATAGGCGGAGTCTCAGAGAGATGTCTGTCAATCAAGCCGGTCATTAGAATATTAGACCACACCCATTAGGACAGTCTGATGTGCTGTATGTGTATAAGTGTATAAATGTTTAATATTTATATTGAACGTATGCTTGTGTGTGTGTGTGTGTGTGTGTGTGTGTGTGTGTGAAAGATCCTTGTTCAGGGTAAAAACCCCGGAGTTCTGTGGGAATACACACTTCCTCTACAGGAGAAAAAACACAGTTACACATGGAGAGTGATCCGATCAGACTGCTCCGCCTCATGTGCTGGAGGTGAGTGTGTGTGTGTGTGTGTGTGTGTGTGTGTGTGTGTGAGAGAGAGAGAGAGATTTGCCCAGATGGATCAAAAGCACCTTTGTGAGCGGAACAAACGTGGCCCGTCCTCCTGTCCAACTTCACCGCTACACACACGTTCATTAACTCAGAAGTGTGTGTGTGTGTGTGTGTGTGTGTGAGTGTGTGTTATATACATGTTCTTAATGAGTTTTTCAGTTAGAATTTTAGTAGAATTGTTGAATTAAGGTCCTTAAAGACAAGGAAATTCCCACGTTACTATAACGGTACTCCTGGTGTTCCAGAAAAGGTTCGGGCCGGAACACTGTCCTGGTTCCGGATATGTTCCTTCAGGTTTGATCTCATGAGTTTGGAGGAAACAGACACGCTTAGGGTCCTGAGTGGAGTTCTGTAGTGGAAACGTGTCTAAAACGTGTTCCTGGGGTTCTAACAAGCCTAAAGCACACAGAATACACACAGAAAACGCTTCACTCGTCGCTCGTCACTTTGTCGCCGGAAGTTTGTCGCATCCACAAATAAAGTGATGGTTGTTCCAGGCTGTGGTTGCCTGGGTAACTGGCTTGTATCATTACATGCCACTGAATTTCATGTAATCGCTCTTTGCTATTCGCTGTGAATTGTGCATCATGTGAACACCCCTTACAGAAAAATGTAAGTTTTAAGGTTAAAAACTTCCCAGGATTCCTCAAAACATTCCACAGCAGGAAGTGGCGTGAAATTCACAGCTGGATTCATCCCTGCAAATTCACTGAAACTAATGAACACTAAAGTGAGTGCAATAGGGACTGAGTGAGTTGGTGTGTGTGTGTGTGTGTGTGTGTGTGTGTGTGTGTTTCAGGTCGTGTGTCCGTGAAAGCTGTGTGTGTGCAGGATGAACAGGTACAGGTGAACTCCTCTCTGTGTGACTCTCACAGCAAACCTGCGCTGGCGTCTCAACTCTGTAACACACAGCCGTGTCCGGCCAGGTAACACAACACCTCCTGTGTGTGTGTGTGTGTGTGTGTGTGTGTGTGTGTGTGTGTGTATTAAATAGTCCAGATGTTGCTACTAAAATCATTGCAAGAACCTTTAAACAGGTTTTTCTTTTCTTTCTCTCCTTTTCTACCTTTCTTCCATTTCTCCTGTTCTCTCGCTCTCCTTTCTCTCTCCCACACTCTTGCCCCCTCACTATCCTTTCTTTTTTCTCCTCCTCCCTTTCTTTCTTCTCTCTTTCCTTTCTCTCTGTTTCTCCTGTCTCTCTTCCTCCTCCTCACTTTCTTCCTGCTCTTTTCTTTTTTCCTCCTCTCCCTCCATGTTCCTTTCTGCTTGTCTTTTCTCCTTCCATTTTCTCCTGTCCTCTTTTCTCTTTTATTCCACTTCTCTTTCTTTCCTTCTTAAATTTTTTATAATTAACTAATTTCATCTTTTGTTTTTGCCTCTTGTCCTTAATGTATGTTAACATTTTACATTTACAGCATTTTACATTTACAGCAACGACACTCTTATGCAGATCGACTTTTTTTTTATAAAACTGAGCAATTGAGGGTTAAGGGCCTTGCTCAAGGGCCCAACAGTGGTGATAGTGGGGATTGAACCGCTGACCTTCAGATCAGTAACCCAGCACCTTAACGACTAACCCACACACCCTTTCCTTTTCAGTCTCTCCACCCTTCAAGGTTCATCTTCTTCATCCTTCATTCTTGTTGTCTTTACATTTGATCTTTTATGTTTTTCCTTTAACTCCTCTTCCTCCTCATCGTCTCCTGCTCTGTCCAGCTCTCCACACACCTCTCTTGGGGAACTATTAAAAAGGTTCTTTATCTTCCTATCACAGGAGCGCATGAATGACAAAATCAGGCATTGTTCTGAGCATGGACGACTCTTTCTCTCGCTCTCGCTCTCTCTCTCCCCCTCCATCTTTCCTCTTTTTTCTCCAAAGTAAACAGGATTAGTGCAAGTCCTAGACAAGCCCAGTTTACCCTGCCAATCCTAAACCAAAGTCTCTTTCTCTCCCTCTCTCTCTCTCACGCGCACACACATACACACACACATACACACATACACACACACACAGTGTTAGGTTCCCTCCAGCCTACCAGAGAATAAAAAATAGAAACTGAAGAATACAGATCCAGAGGAAATAGAAAACGTTTCCCATAATTCCAAAGAATTTATGATTTTAAGTGAAGTTAAAGCCAGAAACCTCGAACCTAAAACATGAGCTGAAACACTCTTTTACATGTCGATGCAAAAACTTAATAATTGTGTTTTGGAGAAAAGACACCAAGATTAACGTGTACTAGAATGATGAGAATAAAAGAACTCAGCTAAAAGCACTTTAGTATCTGTGAAACATGGTGGTGGAAGCTCATGGCTTGGAAGTGATTCTCATGTATTTGGCACAGGGTGGTTTAAAAACAAAAATAATCTGGATTTTTGTCCCCTTTGGCTTTCCATTCATTTGCAGCGGGACATTGTGACAGACAGACAGAGAGACAGACTGACACAGAGTCTAGCCACTGAGTGTACCGCTAAGGGGTCTATCCCTTACCTGGAACATCCCACAACGAACTAACAAACAAACAAGAACAACATTAGCTCAGAATAACTAATCTATCAGATATTTCCTTTTGTGTAAGGACTTGGTAATGTCCTGGTCTTAATCTCTTAAAAATAAAACAGGGCCTAAACTTGAGCCCTGAGGTAAGCCTCATGCAGTGTTAGAGTCAAAAGCACATTTACTGACTCCAAGACTATTCCAGACCGAATCAAGTCGGTATTTAAATGAGAGACATGAGTTTTGGCAGGTACATGATGGTCATAAGGTGGGCAATGTCCATCCCTGTACTAGAGGTATTTTTAATTTATTTAACCAATGCCTGTTTATCGAACTCAAGCCCAATCAAGCATAATCAATTATTTAGTTTGCATGAAGTTATTGGGAAAAAAATACATATATATCTTTTATATATAATAAAAGGCATCAGAACTCGGTCAAGACAAACTAGAAGATTTGGGAGGACCAACAACCTGAAGTCTGAGATAAAAAGAAAAAGAAATACAATCATGATTGCAGGTATTAGGAGCTAGGCTGGGCAATATATTGATTAATTATTGTATTGCAATATGAACGTTTATATTGTCAGGTAACGGAATATGACGAGTATCATGATTTAGCAGAAATATCACCTTCCCTGAGATACGGACAATATTCTTTTTTTAGGTCATATCACCCAGCTGTAGCTTCAGCCATGATCATGATACTCCTCAAACTGCCAGCAATATCAAGTTATATATTATTATAAATATCGTCATTGAGCAATAAAAACAAGCCAGAATTAAACCGAAATAAACCGTATCCTCACGTTTTGTTTAAGGAGAACGATGGAAACTAGAAGCTTGGCAGAAACAGTGATTTGAGCTTGTTATACATATCAATTCCGTCTGATATGAAAAAAATAATCAAGGTAAGATTCATCCTAATCAGGGTCGCAGTGAGGCTGGAGTCCATCTCAGCCGACTCTGGGTGAAGGCAGGGTACACCCTAAACATCCCGCCAGACCATTGCAGGGCCAACACACAGACAACCATTCACACTCAGTCTCACACCTAGGAGCGATTTGGCGAACAGCCAGTTAGTTAACATCTACTGCGCAGGTTGTTTGACTGTAGGAGGAAACCAGAAAACCGTCACTGTCCAGATCTCCCCTGAGCTGAACTCTGCTTCTTCTAGCCACTTTATAACCCGCCCAGCTCACGTATCTGATACGCTGTGATATCACCAGTCCTGTCCTACATCCTCAGTATGAAGATGAACCTGAATGGCCTGCAGAGGTTTGGTAGCCCTTCAACTGCTCTTAAACTTACAACATGTTCCAAACCACAAACCGTTCCCCAACACACACTAAAAATTCACCCTTCATCCCACTGGGTGACCAGCAGCAGCTTGGATTTCATCTGCCCGCTGGAAACCGCTCGCTGTGCATGCCCGAGTGCATTATTTTGGGCTGATGCTGTAGCTGTGCCAGCGAAGAGGAACTGGTACTGAAGAATGTGCACGCAGTCCACGATCCATCAACGTCAAAGTCAGACATGCTTTCAGTTTAATTGCATGCCTCGAAATATGTGAGTTATTGGAAGGTTCCAGAAATATTAGTCAGATTACAGCAGAAGTCCAAAGCGGTTTGCCGGGAGGCAGAAACATTATCGTTTATGTGGCGAGAAGATATTAGAGCAGGGGAAGAAAAAAAAAAGGACGACACGTGGTCTAACGACTTCTGTTTCTTTCCCCTGGATGCAAATTGCAGTTTGGCCCTTCGTCCTCTGGAAGGAAATGAAAGCTCTTTATACAGACGTGTGTGAAGCGGGCTGGGCTGATCCAGCTCGACCCGAGTCCTCCCCCCTTTTTCGTTTCTCTGGTGGGCGATGCGGTCTGCTGTAATCTCTCCGTGTTCAGGGAGTTCTGATCTATTTTAAAGCTTTCTTTCATTGTCAGCCAAAAGACTCCCAGATAGCAGAAGTTATCACAGATTACAAACGCTGTGATTGGACGAACATGTCTGGGTTGCTGTAAATTAGGATGTTTGAGAAATCTTTACCAGGGTAGAGTCGAGGTCATATTCAGAATAGGAAACGTTCCTGTGGGCCTAATGGTTCTAAGCACAAACGTACTACAGGCCACGACCACAAGATTTCTTGAAAATCAAACATTAAAACCAACAGTATACCTGTAACACTGCGATTTCAGGCACAGGTTGATACTTTTCAAATAACAGATTGCATGAAGGACCAAGTACAGTAGTGCTCATCTTTTATTCTTTTAACCTTAATATTTTCCCCCCAAAATAATTTTATTTTTGATTATTTTAGTTTTCTTCAAGTAGAAGATGCAGCTAAATGTCATCAGCATAATGTTTGGTTGTAAATTTATATTTCAGTAAAACCTTAAAAAAAAATAAAATTTTACCCAGGCCTAAACTTGAACCTTGAGGTACACCATTTTATACATATGCTGTATAATACATTCTTTACATGAAACAAGGTGAAAACACTCAGTTTTTTTTAGATGTCAGAAGGATATAAACCTTCATCTGGGATAAGATTGTGTTGCCAATGATGTCCAAGGTTTTAAATTATGCAGTTGGGATGAAATAACTCATCCGTCATTTATTTAATTTATGGTTAAGTTTCCTGAGCAGGATCTAATTAATATCTTGACAGATGTATACAGCGACTAGACTGGGGGGGGGGGGAACCTATTTGAGAAGACAGGATAATTTCCGCAGTTCAGGAAGTGACATAAATTCAACACGGTTTTGTAGAGTGTGACTACCAAACACCTTGGAGTAATTAATAGAAATTCTCTCCTCGCTCTCTCTCTCTCTCTCAGCTGGTCGGTGGGGAAATGGAGTGCATGCAGCACGTCATGTGGTGAAGGCCAGCAAAGTCGCACCATCAGCTGTCTCAAAAAGGTGATGTACCAGAGGGAGGAGTCAGCTCCGCACTCCATGTGCCCTTCACCTGCCCCAGTACAAAAACAGCCCTGCAGCACACACTCTTGCCCTCCGGAGTGGGGTACCGGTCCTTGGACCCAGGTCAGCGCACGCACACGCACGCGCACGCGCACACACACACACACACACACACACACACACACACACACACACACACACACACACATCTATAGAACAGTGAAATGTATGTGCTGTAGTATTTAGGACTGTGGATTGGAAAATGGAGATCTTCTACTGCCCTCTGGTGGTGAAATGATAGAACTACTATATAAATGAATAGATAAATAAAAGTATTAGTATTATTTATTAATATAAGTTGTTTATAAATTATTCATTAATAACTTACAGTATTTATTATTACTAAATTGCCATGATGCTTATGATATCAGACATCATAGGAAATGTATATATATTTTAACTGCACCACAGAAATTCTCATCATTTTGCCATTCTACCGTTCTTTCTGTGTGCACAGTGCTCGAAGACGTGTGGACGTGGTGTGAGGACGCGGAGTGTGTTCTGCCACAGTGTTAATCACGCCGCTGGTGCGTTGGTTCTCCGAGATGCATTGTGTGAACTCCAGCTGAAACCCAAAGCTCAGGAGAGCTGTGTGATGAGCCGCTGCCCTAAAAACGAGCGTCTGCAGTGGATCACCACTGCCTGGGGAGAGGTACGCATACAGCACAACGTTTTTACCAGCTGACTTATTTCTAGTTACACTTAGTGTCCTTGAAACGAGTTTTTATTTGTGTTATAGAACTTTTATTTCTCTCTTACTAAGAAATGTAAGCGCAAAGACATGTAAAGCCCAGTCCTGAAAATTACAAAAAAGCTTAATGTCACAGCTTCATCTGGGACTGGCACTGGAGACTCCTTCCATAGTAGTAGTAGGCAACCTTCTATCTTAAAGATCATGGCATGCGAATAAAATAATATCTAGTTCTGATAAGTCTGCATATGGCTAAGCAATCCAATTCTTGAACGCCAGCCCTTGTCATAGAAGACCTACGACGCGCATGCCTAGGCACTGAGTATGGAAAATGGGGGCTGCTTTAGACCTTCCATCCCCCTTTATTCCTCCGTGACAGCATCTAATGACCAGACACATCACAGACTCTAATGGGCATTCAGCGTCATGACAGCTGTAGCTTCTGCCAGAAGGAAATAGTAAATGCAGTCCAACTGCCTATCATCTCAGCATGGGCACTTTTCCATCAGGGTTTGGTTTCTTCAGCTAACCAGTCCCCACAAGGCAGTAGGGCATGGGTTTTACTCTAGAGGCTGCAACACTGTGACATTTTATAGGGACCACCACGCAACCAGACTCGTCCTGGGTATGACGTTAAACTGGAGGGTCTGATACTCTTTCCATAAATGATCGGTAAACATCTATATATAGTCATAGCTGACACCATGCTGTGTGTAAGATGCATTACCGGAAGGTTTTAGCACACCTTTTGCTTAGGGAGTGCTTTTTAACCATTTAGTTGTCATCTTGTCATTTTTCAGTGAGCTTGTTGCCTTTTATGGAATTTTGTGGGTGTGGCTAAAAGGAAATCGGCTGCACATCATGAATGCACTTAAAAATTTGCAGGTGTTTACATGCAACAAACATCAGCTTCATGGAAATTATTTCAAAGTATGATAGTGGCTCAAATTTCTCTCAAAGTTGTTTATACTAAATTTATTGAATGATTGATACACAACACTTAAGTTGTTTAAATATGTATTATTGTTAATAAGTCTGAAAATCGCAGGAATATTTATTACTATTTTATACTAGGAAAAAAAGAAGAGGCGTATAGAAAGCTTAGCCAGAGTACACAGGTTTTTTTTAGCAGCTTGCGTTAGCAACTACATTACAAATAAATAAATATTGATATAAACTTGAACTGGTGATGAAAAATTGACATCATCTTTCTCTACTGCCATCCCACCTCAGTGCTCTGTTTCCTGTGGAGGCGGTGTGAGGAATCGAGAGCTACGCTGTGCAGAACGAGACTCTGTTGGAGGTTTTACAGAATTCCCCTTCAGGAGGTGTAGAAATTTCCGGAAACCTCACGCCGACCTCCAGCAAGCCTGTAATAAAGCAAAGTGTCTGGACCTGCAGCCCCACGTCCCTCCACCCGGTCTGGGGAGATCGAGTGGTGTCGTGGCCCTCGGCTGGTACTCGTCACCATGGCAACAGGTACAGAATCCATCCTGCTCTCTGTTTGTATTTACTGTACGGTTCCATTGAGTGCTTGAGAAACATTATTGTGATCTCATTCACTCCGTGTTTAAATTACATCGATTCGTGATTATAGTGATTCATTCTTTTAACGCACAGATTTAGAGAGATGGCGAGTAGCTGTGAGAAGAAACAAGACAAAAGTGTTCTGAACATCAACACAAATATGGAACAGTTTAATGAGTCAGGTGTGTGTGTGTGTGTGTGTGTGTGTGTGTGTGAGATAGTGTACAGTGTCGTGTGGCGGTGGCGTGCAGACGCGCAGTGTTCAGTGTCTCAGCCACGGCCGACCCTCATCGGGGTGTGCAGCACACCACAGACCCATCAGCTCCAGAGCCTGTAACACACACTTCTGCCCTCCACCAGGACCAGCACCAGGACCTGCTCTTAAAGGTACCACACACCTGGTTACCCAAACTTTCTACAACCAATTACTAATCACCATTATCCCTGCCAGCGAATCACGAATCACCATTTTTCTCAAACCAATCAGCATTGTTCCCAAAAACCAATCACTGATCAGCATTGCTCCCAGGGACCAATCACCGTTCTTCCTGAAACCCAATCAGTAATCACCATTCATTTCAAGAAACAAATCAATGATCAGCATTGTTCCTAACAACCAATCACTGATCAGCATTGTTCTCAGTGACTAATCACTGTTATTCCTGACAGCCAATCACTGATCAGCATTCGTCCTAAAGACCAATCACTGATCAGCATTGTTCCCAAAAACTAATAACTGATCAGCATTGTTCTTAGTGACCAATCACCACCACGATTCCTAAAAGCCAATCACTAATCACCATTCTTACCCAATGACCAACCATTAATCTTCCCAAGAATCCAATCACCGTTCAGCATTGCTCCTGACAACCAATCACTAATTACCATTCTTTCCAAACCAATCACTGACCACCACTTTCCTCAATCACCAATGACCAACCACTAATCTTCCCAAGAATCCAATCACTGATCAGCATTGTTCCTGACAACCAATCACTGATCACAATTTTTTTGACTGATTGCCAAGAGTTAATTAACCAAGACACCTGAATATAAATAATTATTCATTTTCACACTGTAGGTGAGGTGGATAACGCTCAATGTCTCTCAGGTGAATAATGGTTGTAGTATTTACTACACGAAAACTTAAGAAACTAAATTGAGGTTTTGATGGTTTATTTTTTAGATTTTTGTAGCATGACAATGATCACGCCGCCGCCCTATCACAGTTTTTTTAATCTTACATACACGAAGGACAAATTGCATAACTGTGTTCATATTTTTTGGAGCCCTCAAATTTTTGATTCAAGCCCTATTCCACGTTTGTGTGGTGGGTAATATCTGTTATCCTGCGATAGCAAACCAATCAGATCCTGCTGTTCCCATGTAGTGTATACTAAATATTTTTATACTATTACGATTGATATGCTTCTATGAATATGCATTATATGCAAAAAGGAAGTGCGTACACTTATAAACATCGCAAGCTCATCACTAGTAAAAAGTCCTATATTGGTCATAGATTTTTCTGTTACTATTAATATAAGATGAAATATTAGGATGATCGTTTCTGAACGTCAGATATGCATATTCAAAATGCTAGAGTGGTTACATCACGAACATGTGTAGCTCCGCCCCAGACAGCTTTATACAGGAGTCAAAAAAGGAAATTTAGTAGAAATCGTACAGAAGTGTGTTTGGCTGGTGAAGTTATTGCTAATAAAATAACTTTGTGTTTTCTTGTCGTTCTCAGGAGAGCATCCGTGTGTCGATTACTTCGCCTGGTGCCGCCTGGTTCCCCAACACGGCGTGTGTAACCACAGGTTCTACAGCCAGCAGTGCTGCAGGTCGTGCTCAATCAAGAAACTATAGAACACAAGGACTTTCCCATGAGCACCCTCTCTGACTCAAACGACCCTACGGATACCCACAGGGCCCAAACTGGATTTGGGGGAGGAAAATAAAGTGGACTAATGAAAGCCAGAGGCATGGAGGTCTGGCTGTTCCTGAAGTACTTGATGGGCAAAAACACTCTGGAGAAAAAAAAAAACAACAACTTGGTGTTTGTGCTAAAACTGCGGTGAAGTTTTAAAGGGACCGAACTCGGGGTTTAACTGGACATTCGGTGCTGGACGTTATTCCTGTAAATGGACATTCCTGGATTTTTTTTTTTAATTATAGATCGGCAGTTGAAGCAAATGTTATGTTCACTTATATTTTTTACTGTATAAATTACCCACTTCTTAAGATGTTTATTTTATTTTTTACGCAAAACTACACCGAGCTGATACTGACTGCATTTTTAAAAAAGCGTTATTCGATGACGCCCCTGTTACAAATGTTTGATTTTGGTCATAGAAAAGAAGAGGGTGGAGCTCAGATTACATCCCAAACCTATCCATTCTTTATTTTTCTTCATCTTCATAAAATACAGGTTTTAATCTACTGCACAACATTATATTTCAGTTGCAGTGTATTAGCTAGCCTATCTAAACGCTAATATTAGTAATGATTTTAATGTAAAAATTACTCGGATTAATCAGGGAAACAGTTTGTTTCATTTTAAAAGACTTTCAGATACAGTATAACTCGACACGTCAAAATATTGTTAGCTAATAAAATACAGAACATTAAAAGTTAGCTAAACATTTATCTGTTAAGCTAACATGAATACTCCTTATAAGGAATCTGTAGAGTAAGCTAATCTTTACATGCTAGCTAGCTTTCAGTAAACAGTTTACTGCATTAGATAAATTAGCTAGCAAGCTAGTTAATGTTAAGCTAATTGTTATATTGTGTAATTGTTCTATAAAGGCAACGTTTACTAACATGCTAGCTAACATGAGACAAACTATTTTACTGAACCGAAGTTCGGAAGAAAGAGAGGAAATGTTATGTAAATTAATGTGGTGATGCGATAGGACTGTCTTTTTTATACTCAGTGGATTAATGTCAGTATCAGCTGTGTATCAGGTCACATCTGAATCTCGAAGCTCTGATTAGCGAGTGTAAAGCCGTCGTGAGTCTAACCCTACGTTCACACTCGCTAAGTGACAAGTCCTGTGTGCTGCTTGTACCTACTGCTGCTGCTGCTACACGTGGGCGTGGCTTGTCCAAGCGGTAGTAACTATGTGTAGCTTCTAAAGCTAACTTATTAAAATTAAATACGTAGTGTTCTACTTAGCATAAGAATCGTTTATTTGATTTACACTGCATTAGAAAAGTCTAGCAAAGCCAAGCTAATTCTACCAGCCGTATACAGTACGTTCCTCAGAGACACCAACAATCTCAGTTCCTTTTTTTCCCTACAAGATTTATTTTTCTTTTTTCTTCATGATGTTGCCATACGCCATAAATTAGAAGTGATATATATATATATATATATATATATATATATATATATATAAGCGGCTTACACGAAACCGTGATATAAGGACATTTTCGCTTATAAAACAGCAAATAAGCAAAAAAGCTGATAGCAGGTGAGTGCGAGTCGTGTCATAAGCGAAGAAACATCAGCCCATCGCGTGAACGCAGGGTTACAGCTTTATGGTCGTTTCATTTCTAAATGTTATATTTTATAGATTCCAGGTGGTTTTAAATTATTTTGGTTACTGCATGACTGTGCACATCCACCTAAACTCCTCTTCCACCAAAACTTACTTTTTAACAGTGTCCCTCATCCGCCATGTAGAATTACAGCCATTACTGGTGTTCAGGTGGCATTATATGTTTTTATATTTACAGACAGAAAGAAAAAAAAGTTAGATTTTTGTATTAGATTGTCACAATGGGAAAAATATGGATGCCGTAAATACAGTGCATTATTATCAACGTTGTTAATCCTGGTGCTAATACTGACGGAATTATTCTCAGTCACTCTGTCACTCATTTGCCGAAGCGCTTACTCCCTCTAGGGTCACGGGGATGCTGGAGCTTATCTCTTCAGGCATTGTTTCCAACAACCAATCACTGTTATTCATGAAATCCAATCCCTAATCACCATTCTTTCCAAGAATCCAATCACTGATTAGCATTAGCCTTCACAAATTGCCGTTCTTCCCAAACCAATTCGCCGAACTATTTACTCTCACTAGGGTCACAGGGATGCTGGAGACTACCTCGGTTGACTCTGGGCAAAGGTGAACAGCTCGCCAGTCCATCGCAGGGCCAACACACACAACCCTTCACACTCACACCCAGGGGCAATTTGGAACAGCCAACTAGCCTAATGTGCATGTCGTTGTACTGTGGGAGAAACCCACACAAACACAGAGAGAAACCGCAAACTCCACACAGAAACACCCTCACTGAGCTCAGAACTAGAAACCAAGAACCTTCTTGGTTGAGCCGTGAGGCGGACGTGCTATTAAATACTACACCGCTGTTCCGTCCTATATTGACAAAATAATTAATTCATTAATGAAAAAAAATTAAAAACCTGCCCTTTTTGGGTTAAAAATGGCTCAAAATGCCCCCTATTGGTTAAAGCCATCCTGACACTTTGTAAAAACGAGGCTGATGTAGAGTCGATTGGTTGGTATGTCTCAATGTCATGAAGTTTAAATTAAAACAACAATGTTAATCGATCAAATCAGAAATAGGAGAGACCCCACTTCTCCCAGCCCCGCCCTGGAGTGGAAATCTGTGGCACTGAAGTTTACACCCCCCAGCCCCTCCACAGCCCCCAGCCACCACCAGCCCCATCACAGCTCCCAACCACCACCAAACGTCAGTCCCTTGCCCATGGTGGGGTTGTGCTCAGAGATGGGGCTTAAGTTCTAATCTAAGTAAAAAGATTCACCAAACTAGTTCTCATTTCACAAGTTTAAAAGGTCTTCATGCGGATGAAATGGTTTCCAGTGTTAACAGTTTTGGACGCGGTTCTGTTACCTCTGTGATGTGCTGTATCTCAGTCCACTTGGTTAACTGTTCAGTGTTTTCATGTTCTGGTGCTGTTTGTTTTCCCCCCATTAGGACGTACTGTATATTATTTATACACACATATCTGTGTATACATTCATATTCTCATATTGATCAGTGGTGCAATCTCAACTCCTTCATCATAAAGTGCACAGTCTTCATACACCGTGTCGTGAGTTTTCTTCCTCCGAAATTACCGCCAAGAAGAATAATTTCTCACCTTACATACGAACAACCAAACCCCAAACTGGTCCTCCTTTAAACCTCCTTTAACATGATTCACATTAATAAAGAGTAAATCCAGAAACTCAGATCTACACGGTTCACCCGGAAACGAGAACGGTGTTACCTTTGAAAGATGTTTGCAACAGGAAGCAGATGCAGGTGATAACAGAGGTGGCATTCTGTGGCGATCAGCCTCTAGTGGATGGGAGGAGCATTGCAGGGAGCTTAAAGGCAATCAGTCTTCACTCACTCAGTCACTCATCTGCCGAACCTCTACTTCCTCCTAGGATCACGGAGAGGCTGGCGCTTATCTGAGCCAACTCTGGGCGAAGGCAGGGTACACCTACTCGCCAGACCAACACACACACACACACACCTACACCTAGGGTCACTTTGGAGCAGCCAGTTAACCTGACGTACATGTCTTAGACTGTAGGAGGAAACCAGAGTACCTGGAGGAAACCCACACAAGCACGGGAAGAACATTTAAACTCCACACAGCAATGCCCAAGCCCGGGAATTAAAACCCAGGACCTTCTTGCAGTGAGGCGGACGTGCTAACCATTATGTTGCATTGAACGAAAAACTGAAAGGTGCACGACAGAGCTCTTAACCATATATGGAAGGTGGCCTGCCATATATGGATCTTGGGTGGGTCGGTGGGTGGTGTTATATAGGGCACCATGCACATGCAGGCAGGACCTTGGGAAGTTTGTGGAGGTACTCTCTGATAACCCAGTTAGGTGCACTGGGGGGACAGCAGTGACAACCCGGTGATAGCAGGGCTTGAACCCCCGACCTTGGGATCAGTAATCCAGCAGCCTACCACCGGGCCACCACTGTCCGAAGTTTGATACTTAAACGTGCGATATGTAAGAACATTCTTTATACTCCAAACAAATAGGGGGCAATCATGAGGGAAGGTGGGTGACCTCAGTCATGTCATAAGACACTCCTCCACCTAACTCCCAAACATGCAAATTTATTCCCGCCACTCAATGATGTAACTGCGGGGACTTCTGGCTAGTGTGACACGGCATGGTGTGTTTACTAATTTAATAATTTGCTAAACCACTTCATTCTTTATCAGGGTCACAGGGAGGCTGGAGCCGATCTCAGCTGACTCTGGGTGAAGGCAGGGTACACCCTGAACAGCCTGCCAGTCATCATAGGTCCAACACACACATTCATTCAGACTCACACTCACACCTCTGGCCAATCAGCCCCTTTGAACTGTGGGAGGAAAGCGGAGTACCCACTGCACAGAGACGCCCTTGCCATCGCCGAGCCCGGGACTCGAATCCAGGACCTTTTTGCTGTGAGGCGGACGTGCTAACCGCTCCACCGCTAATGCATCATTTCTCTCCAGCGTTATATTACAGAAAGGATATCAGTGCCACTCTGGTGACATTTATAGCCGTATATAACTCTGACTTCCTCTCATGGCATTTATAACACACACACACACTCACACACACACACTCACACACACACACACACACACACACACACACACACACAGACACACACACACACACACACACACACACTATATAATGCATTTAACTCGCTCTATCACTCAGTCTGGTCCGTGATGTCACTTTGAGTTTCCAAATTGAATCATCCTTACACACAGTATAATATATATGTATATATACATAAAACTCTCACCGCTGGTTCTTCTCTCCCTGTCTCTCACACACACTTACTGCTCGCTAATGCGTGTGTGTGTGTGTGTGTGTGTGTGTGTGTGTGAGGTGTCTCTGGCAGGGCAGGTTATCTGGGATGGGATTAAAGCGTCACTGAGAGCTTGGACAGCACAGCGATTTCGTCTCAGCCTCATTTGTCGCTGTCAGCCTGCATCGTCCTTTTCGTGCTAACGTAAAGACGCCGGCCTCCCGAGACGGAGAGACGGAGAGACAGACAGAGAAAGAAAAGTCAGATGGAGGGGTTGAAAGAGGGTGCTAAAGTCAGCGCAGGAATTATTGGAGCCCTCTGTGAAAATATGTCATGGAAAGTGTTCTATAAGCTTTTAGGGAGGCTCTGTCGCTCGTCTTCAGGTCACATGACAGGCCGGCGGTGCCGTTTCGATCACGTCTGAAATTCGAAAAGATTTCTCTGTCTGTCTCTCTTTTCATATCTGTCACTTTCTCTTACTCCATCTTTCTGCTTCTCTCTGTCTGTCTTTTCCATTTCCATCTGTCACTTTTACTGAGTCTCTCTCTCTCTCTCTCTCTCTCTCTGATGCATATCTATAATTTTTTCTTCTCTTGTCTTTCATTCTTCCTGTTTGTCTTTTCTTTTTTCTTTCTGTCTGTATTTGTCTCCCTCCAGCTTTCTACTTCACTCCCTCTCTCTCTGTCTTTCTCTCTTTGCCTGTTTGTATCTCTCTCTATACATTCTTTTTATTTATGCCTCTCTTTTTGTTTCTTTGTCTTACTCTTATTCATCCTCTGTTTTTCTATTCACGCTTTCTGTCTTTGCCTCTTTGTCGTTCACCGTGTCAATGTCCGTATCATTCCCTCTCTCCCTCTCTCTCTCTCTCTCTCTCTCTCTCTCTCTGTTGTTTGTTTGTTGATTAAAATACTATTTACTCGTGTATTTTTCTCCGACACTGTGTTATGAATATTATCGATCCGTGTGTTTATTCTCATCAGTCTTCCTTTAAGGGAATCATCCTGATCCTTTTCCCCTTGAAATGTAGGGATCGATTATCGTTTCTGCAGAGACACACACCTCCTCTCACTGACCTTCAGACCATCTCTCTCTCTCTCTCTCTCTCTCTCTCTCTCTCTCTCTCTTTCTCTCTCTCTCTGACTCTCTCTCTCTCTCTCTCTCTCTCTCTCTCTCTCTCTCTCTCTCTCTCTCTCTCTCTCTCT
>JAQMYF010000014.1:21048935-21060920 GCA_030014195.1 Neosilurus mollespiculum
TCAGGTGACCTGGGAAATGGAGAGAGAGAAACAAAACATGAGACAGGCATGATTATTTCTTCTGGCAGGATCTCACACTTCAACTGCGAGTTGGTGCTCTGAGTCCATTTTTACTATGATTGTAATCCATGAATGCTTCAGACTATTGAGGTTTTAAAAGGAAGTGGTGGGAATGTAACATGGAAATATGTTTATTTCACTAATGTGCTGAGATTCATATTACCTTTTTTGGAAGCTGGGGTTAACCAGACTGATCTAATGATTACAGTATAATTACTTTCTTTATAGGGTGTAACTTTGTGTAATACTTCTGTTTAAAATAAAACTCTAATAAATTGCTTCGATTGCCACATCATACCTCACTTTCAGACAAAATTTATTAGATTTATATATTTTTTATAGTTTTAGTTTGCATTCTAAGGATGCATTCCATAATTGTAAAAAAAAAAATATTCCTGCAAAGCAAACATGAAAAATGTTAAACTTCATTTTTTAAAGAATATTGCGCCCACATATAATCTATTTTGATCATAAATAAACAAACAAACAAACAAAAACAAACAAACTGGTGTATTTTCATGTCAGTTCATACATAATGTTAAGTCCCTACTGCACAGTGAAAGTGGGACTTTTTCTATTGGACTACTCTCTCCCAGGTGGTCACTATTGTCAGCAAGTGATATAAATATAACTCTGATATCTGTTCTAAAAGGTTTTATTTTCAACTAGAAGCACAGATCTGTTTATTCTCTCTCTCCCGACATCTTTAAATCAAAGGATGCCAGAAAATCTGAATTTGTTTGTATTAGATGAAGCGGCTTTGAAAGAGTACTGTTATCCTAACTCAAATGTTTCTTGTTTGAAGTCTTCTTACCACATAGCAACTCAAACATTTATATATTTTTTCCTGCTGGTAGCAATAACTATTACCATTTTAGGGAATTTTGTGGTCATCATCTCTATAGCTCATTTCAAACAACTTCACACACCTACAAATATTTTGGTGATGTCTCTGGCACTGACAGATTTTATTCTGGGAGTAATTATCATGCCATTCAGCATGATCAGGTCTGTAGATGGCTGCTGGTATTTTGGTGAAGAATTTTGCCTTTGGCATTCTAGTGTTGATGTCTTCCTTTCAACTGCATCAGTCTTTCACTTGATTTGTATAGCTGTAGATCGATATGAGGCTGTGAGCCATCCACTTCAATACCCGACAAGAGTAACAGTGCCTGTTGCATGGCTGATGGTAACTATAAGCTGGATTGCAGCTGCAGGGTATTCATTTGGTCTCTTCTTTTCAAAAGCAAATTCAGAAAACCTAGATGAATATATTGCATCTATGTCTTGTTTGGGATATTGCAGCATTTTTTTCAATGCACTATGGTCTGTTTTGGATACATGTATATGTTTCATATTTCCTTGTTCTGTAATGATTTGTCTATATGCTAAAATATTCCTCATTTCAAAAAAACATGCAAGAAGATTTGATGGGGTAAGGCAAGGCAAAAGTGACATAACCAAGCTCTCAAAAAGAGGTAAACATGACAACAAAGCAGCAAAAACTCTTGGAATTGTTGTAGGTGCATTTAATTTATGCTGGATGCCATTTTACATCAACTCTCTCCTTGAACCTTACATTAAGGTTTCTAATCATGAGGTTCTTTTTGATATTTTTGGGTGGATTGGTTACATTAATTCAACTTTAAATCCCATCATATATGGTCTTTTCTATCCATGGTTCAGAAAAACAATGTATCTAATGGTTACACTAAAAATATTTGCTCCAAATTCTTCTGACATAAAAGTATATGCTGCTTGAAGGCAAGAAAAAAAAAAAAGTGAAGACAAGAATTTGAAAACATAATTAATGTGAATAATACTTGAACATTTTTCAATCTGAAAAATTGTCTTTATTAAAATCTTAAGATAATAATGTTCTTAAATTAATGGTATTTACTAGGAAAACAGTGACAAACTTGTGCATTTTGCAAATATTGCTCACAGAATAGAGATACACTGCCATACACTAAAGTTTGTTACATTTAAAATCACTATTGAGCATTGTAATTGGTCAAAAAAGTCACCTTTGCTGCCAGTTTCTAAATATGATTTAAATCTGAGTTGAAAGTAATGAAGCAATAAGTTTAAAATAATCTAGGTATACCGGGAAAACTAAATATATGATTAAATGTATTGTTTAAATATAGCCATGGGTTCGACTCAATTTGAATGAGTGGGTTTAAAGTGACAGTTATTGATTCTGAAGTGTTCTGAAGTGATGCAATATCTGTCCTTTAAAATTTCTCATTTATTTTCTAAGCTGCTTAATCCCAATTAGGGAGGCTGTTGACTACATCAGCCAACTCAGGGCGAAGGTGGAGTACATCCTAAACAGCTCGCCAGGCCATTGCAAGGCCAACACATATAGTGGTGTGAAAAAGTGTTTGCCCTCTTCCATATTTCTTTTCTTTTTTTTTTTTTTGCATGTTTCTCACACTTAAATGTTTCAGATCATCGAACAAATTTAAATATTAGTCAAAGACAACATAAGTAAACATAAAATGCAGTTTTTAAATAAAGGTTTTTATTATTAAGGGAGAAAAAAAATCCAAACCTATATAGCTCTGTGTGAAAAAGTGATTGCTTCCCATTGTTAAAACATAACTTATCTGTGCTTTGTCACACCTGAGTTCAATTTCACTAGCCACACGCAGGCCTGATTATTGCCACACCTGTTCTCAATCAAGAAATCATTTAAATAAGTGAAGTAGACCAAAAGACCCTCAAAAGCTAGACATCATGCCGAGATCCCAAGAAATTCAGGAACAAATGGGAAAGAAAGTAATTGAAGTCTATCAGTCTGGAAAAGGTAATAAAGCTATTTCTAAAGTGTTGGGACTCCAGCAAACCACAGTGAGAGCCATTGTCCACAAATCGCGAAAACATGGAACAGTGGCGAACCTTCCCAGGAGTGGCAAGCCGACCAAAATTACCCCAAGAGAGCAGCGATGACTCATCCAAGAGGTCACAAAAGACCCTAAAACAACAATCAAAGAACTGCGGGCCTCAATTGCCTCAGTTAAGGTCAGTGTTCATGACTCCACCATAAGAAAAATACTGGGCAAAAATGGCCTGCATGGCAGAGTTCCAAGACGAAAACCACTGCTGAGCAAAAATAACATTAAGGCTCGTCTCAATTTTGCCAGAAAACATCTTGATGATCCCCAAGACTTTTGGGAAAATACTCTGTGGACTGATCAGACAAAAGTTGAACTTCTTGGAAGGTGTGTGCCCCATTAAATCTGGTGTAAAAGTAACACCACATTTCAGAAAAAAAACATCATACCAACAGTAAAATATGGTGGTGGTAGTGTGGTCTGGGGCTGTTTTGCTGCTTCAGGACCTGGAAGACTTGCTGAACCATGAATTCTGCTGTCTACCAAAAAATCCTGAAGGAGAATATCCGTCCATCTGGTTCAGGAAAACACTGTATTTAATAGTAACACTGAAAATATTTGCTCCAAATTCTTCTGACATAAAAGTATATGCCGCTTTAAAGCACAAGAAAGAATGACTGGAGTTTATTGAATTTTATGTTGATCTTTATGAGAGCAGCAACTAAACTACTTACCAAATTTCCCTAAAATTCTATGTTAAATTATTGTTAGTGCAGAAAACTGTTTAAAAAAAAAAGATATGTTTAGACCCTAAATGATGTTTAATTTTTAAAAACACAATACTATTGTTTGAACTTTGGAAATCAATATTTGGTGGAGTAACCAAATTTATTAACCACATTTAATTACAGTTTTAATGCGTCTTGGCATGGTCTCCACCAACCTTTCCTGTTGCCCTTGGGTGACAGCTTAGCTTAATTTATTGGCTTGTGACTGTCCATTTTTCACTCGATCACATTCCAAAGTTTTTCAAATGTCTTTAGGTCTGGAGACTGGGCTGGCCATGTCAAGGTATAAAATTGTTGTATTCCATCCACACAGTGATTGACTTGGCTATGTGCATGGAGCATTGTCCTGCTGGAAAATTTAACCAGAGTCAGAGCAGAAGGAAGCATGTATTCTTCCAGGATAATCATGTACTTGACCTAATTCAGGTGTCCTTCACGACAAAAAGATTGTCTAATTCCAGCTTTTCTGAAGCACACCAAGATCATCGCCCATTCTCTTTCAAATTTTACAACAGTTGAAATGCACTGTGGCTTGCAGGCCTCTCTAGCTCTCCATCTATCAATTAGATGACAAGGTGATGGGAAAAGCTGAAAACTAAGTCTTTGACTAATACTTAAATTTGTTTGATGATCTGAAACATTTAAATGTGACAAACATGCAAAAAAAAAAAGAAAGAAATCAGAAAGGGGCAAACACTTTTTCACACCACTGTATATAATCATTCACACTCACTCTCACACCTAGAGGTGATTTCGAACTGTGCATGCTTTTGGACTGTGGGAGGAAATCGGAGTACTTGGAGGAAACCCACGCAAGCAAGGGGAGAACATGCAAACGCCACACAGAAACAGCTGAGACCGGGAATTGAACGCAGGCCTTCTTGTTGTGAGGCAGCCGTGCTAACCACTACGCCACTGTGTCACCCTGGGCTTTAAAATGTTAATTTAAATGTATTTTTGTCTATAAAGTACATTTCACTCAAGTCTTATCTATGTTTAATAACAATGAAAAAGGAGCAGAAGAATTAGCATTGAACAAATGCAAAAGTAGTCCCACATGGGGCACTGAAGGCGGAACTTTTTCGATTGGTCTCCTGTGTCCCAGGTGGTACCTAGTCTCAGCCAGAAAGTAAATAAAACTCGGATATTATTTATAGTAAGAATCATTCTGAACAGAACTGTGATGCCAACAAATCTGTTTGTTGTTGTTGTTTGTTTGTAAACTGTTTTGATTTCATCAGGTCAAAGAATGCCAGAAGTACTGAATCCATCTTTATTAGAAGGAGATTTGAAAGAACGCTGTTTTCTAGATTC
The DNA here is from genome assembly GCA_030014195.1 of Neosilurus mollespiculum. NCBI lineage: Eukaryota > Metazoa > Chordata > Actinopteri > Siluriformes > Plotosidae > Neosilurus > Neosilurus mollespiculum. Next base: position 21,053,938 of record JAQMYF010000014.1, read on the forward strand.
AAACGTGTCTTGTCTGAAGACTTCTTATCACATAGCAGCTCAAACAGCAATTTACATGTTCTTGTTATTAGCAATTACTATTACCATTCTAGGGAATTGTGTGGTTATCATCTCTATAGCTCATTTCAAACAGCTTCACACACCTACAAATATTTTGGTGATGTCTCTGGCACTGGCAGATTTGATCGTGGGAGTAATTATCATGCCATTCAGCATGATCAGGTCTGTAGATGGCTGCTGGTATTTCGGTGAAGGATTCTGTCTTTGGCATTCTAGTTTTGATGTTTTTCTCACAACTGCATCAGTCTTTCACTTGATTTGTATAGCTGTAGATCGATATGAAGCTGTGACCTCTCCACTTCAGTATCCAGCAAGAGTAACAGTACCTGTTGCATGGCTTATGGTAACTATAAGTTGGATTGCAGCTGCAGGGTATTCATTTGGTCTCCTCTTTTCAAAAGCAAATTTGGAAAATTTAGATGAATATGTTGCATCTACATATTGTCTGGGATATTGCAACATTTTGTTCAATGCACTGTGGTCTGTTTTGGATACATGTATATGTTTCATATTTCCTTGTTCTGTTATGATCTGTCTATATTTTAAAATATTTCTGATTTCAAAAAAACATGCAAAAAAATGTGATGCTGTGAAACAAGGCAAAAAATATGCAACCAATTTCTTACAAAAAGCAAACAAAGAGAACAAAGCAGCAAAAACTCTTGGTATCGTTGTAGGTGCATTTAATTTATGCTGGATGCCATTTTACATTAACTCTCTCCTTGATCCTTATATTAACTTTTCTACCCCTCTAGTTCTTTTTGATATATTTGTCTGGTTAGGTTACATTAATTCAACTGTAAATCCTATCATTTATGGCCTTTTCTACCCCTGGTTCAGGAAAACACTGTACTTAATAGTAACACTGAAAATATTTGCTCCAAATTCTTCAGACATAAAAGTATATGCTGCTTGAAAGCACAAGAATGAATGACTGGAGTTTATTGAATTTTAAATCATTATTAATCCCAGGAATGGACCAAAGAATAAGCAGCAATAGCATGCAGATTAAAACATTCTTTCACATAAACTACTTACCAAATTTCCCTAAAATTCTATGTTAAATTATTGCTCGTGCAGAAAACTGTTTAAAAAAAAAGATGTTTTTAGACCCTAAATGATGTTTAATTTTTAACAACACAATACTATTGTTTGAACTTTGGAAATCAATATTTGGTGGAATAACCAAATTTATTAACCACATTTAATTACAGTTTTAATGCATCTTGGCATGGTCTCCACCAACCTTTCCTGTTGCCCTTGGGTGACAGCTTAGCTTAATTTGATGGCTTGTGACTGTCCAGTTTTCACTCGATCCCATTCCAAAGTTTTTCAAATGTCTTCAGGTCTGGAGACTGGGCTGGCCATGTCAAGGTATAAAATTGTTGTATTCCATCCACACAGTGATTGACTTGGCTATGTGCATGGAGCATTGTCCTGCTGGAAAATTTAACCAGAGTCAGAGCAGAAGGAAGCATGTATTCTTCCAGGATAATCATGTACTTGGCCTAATTCATGTGTCCTTCACGACAAAAAATTGTCTAATTCCAGCTTTTCTGAAGCACACCAAGATCATCACCCATTCTCTTTCAAATTTTACAACAGTTGCAAGGCACTGTGGCTTGTAGGCCTCTCTAGCTCTCCATCTATTGATTAGATGACAAGGTGATGGGAAAAGCTGAAAACTAAACTCATTAGAGAATATGACCCGACTCAAGTCCTCTACAGTCCAAACTGTATTGACCTTGTTCTTCTGAAATTCCGTCTTTGAAATTCTGAGGATCGAAGCCAGCTAATACCTATTGTATCACTTTGCCGGTAAAGATAAAAAATAAAATAAAATTAAAAAAAACATATTTATTCAACTCTTTTGGATATTCTAAAACCATGTGGTCTAGCAAGGTACAAAAATGTTATTCGAAGGTTTAATGTCAGAAACTGTTAAAGAAAAGTAATAGTTAACATAAGTAGTTAACTATGAGTAACAAATAGTTAAATAAGCACAGTCTTTGACTAGCTGATGTTCATCAAATTTGACTTTACTTTGCATTTGTCTATCCACTAGGATTAGGATTATGGTTCATTATCTTCCGCTTGATCCGGGGTCGGGTTGCGGGGGCAGTAGCCTAAGCAGTGAGGTCCAGACATCCCTCTCCCTAGCCACTTCCTCCAGATCTTCCGGGGGGACACAGCATGTTCTGGGTTGACCCCAGGGTCTCTTCCCGGTTGGACATGCCCGAAACACTACACCAGGGAGGCGTTCAGGAGGCATTCTAATCAGATGCCTGAGCCACCTCAACTGGCTCCTCTCATCGCGGAGGAGCAGTGGTTCTACTCCGAGGTCCTCCTGGATGGCCGAGCTTCCCATCCTATCTCTGTGGGAGAGCCCTGCCACCCTGCGAAGGAAGCCCATTTCAGCCGCTTGTTCACAGCAGAGGCTACACCGATCCGCCTGTCGATCTCCCTTTCCATCCTTCCCTCACTCGTGAACAAGACCCTGAGATACTTGGGGCAGGACCTCATTCCAGACCCGGAGGGGGCATTCCACCCTTTTCTGGCTGAGAACCGTGGCCTCGAACTTGGAGGCGTTGATTCTTATCCCAGCCGCCTCGCACTTAACTGCGAATCGCTCTAATGAGAGCAAAACACCGTCTGGTAATTACAATCATCCCGTGTAAACACCACACAGAAACGCCCCAAGCCCATGAATCGAACCAGGGACCTTCTTGCTGTTGAACAGATGTTCTAACCACTGCGGGGTTGCGGGGAGGCTGGCACCCATCTCAGCTGACTCTGGGCGAGTGCAGAGTACACCCCAGACAGATCGCCAGGCCATCACATGGCATGAAATTATATTTCATGTAAAATGTAATGTAAAAAAAACAAAAAACAAACAAAATCAATTTGCACCTTTCACTCTGCCTCCTAAAGTAACACCTGAGACAAAGATGCTATTAAAAAATGTACATTACAAGTAATATTCAAATCCTTAAAAAACAAACAAACAACAAACGAGAACAACACTCGGTTTCAAGTGACAACTGACTATCATATATAAAAAAACAGCAATAACACTCGTTCCATGAAGAATCTCCGCAGCAAGTCAAGAACTTCACCTGTCTGACAGGTATGAAATAAAACAAAAACAAATATCTGGAGAAGTTGATGAACGACGAGTGACAGGCGTCGACTCGGGTACAGAGTCCATGAAAATGAACAAATCAGAAGAAGACAGGGTTCATTAAAAATTGAGAGGGGTGATGGATTCTGTGGAATAAAGACAGCGTTTATAGTATATACGTGATGAAAAGGCCACAAATCGACGTGACAACGTGTAGAAACACGGCAGTAACCAAGGTGAGTGCTCTGAATTATTTAAACAACACGAGTAGAGATGAGCAAAGGAGAGAACCGGGACGATACGCTGAGAGAGCCGAGGAAGATCATGAAAACTTCTCACCTACGCTGATTCTGCATTCCAGCGCTGTAACTTCGAGAGCGGAAACAGACCATGAGGATGCTGTAGAACTCATCTCACCTGGTTAGCATAAGAAACGTCCAACAGTAACCAACGAAATATTTAACTTGAATTTTCTGCCAACACCATCAGATTATGCCCCTGTCACATTTTAACGATTTGCAGAACTCATGCCGACGTATGACTAAATTCTATAAATCATTGGTATACGCTGAACTATGGAAGTTATTCCAGTTTTGAACGTGTACATAACTTATTAGTAACTGATCCAGGACCTATCGAAAACTTATAGCTTATAACTTATATCAAACCAACAACTTATATCATACCAATATTATCCCCAACATATATTGTCGTACTGTATGTAGACGTACCTGACGTGTTCCAGACGACCACAGAACTTTTACTGAACGTCTTTCTAACCCACAGCTAGCATATTATGGGTGTATTGGCAGCATTTAGGGGGATCTGTATATAAAATGGGGTTCAAACGGGTAACCGGTCAGTACTGCTCAAGACTCTATGGAGAGCAGATGTCCGTGTCATCCGAGAGATGGAGGATCCGGCGAGGCTGAGAAGAGAATACCTACTAGCTGTCCTCCAACATCAGCATTTCTTCAGCATGATGGTGATGTCGATACCGCGATGTCTAGTGTGGATCTGATTTGAATCAGCGAGCAGCAGCCTTTTATAGGCTACGCCATGTGATCGATCGTCGGGGATACACTGGTGCATAAGACTATCTTTGGTCATAAGTTGTGAATGTTGGTATAAGTTATATGTAGGTTCAAACGCTAGACATTATATTCAACTTATGAGTAACTTACAAACGTGTGAACAATCGCACAACTTACCTACCACTTATGGCCAGCGTATGCAGAACGTATGAGCCATATGCTAGCATACGTTGAACATTTTGTGCTGCACAACCTCGCCGTACTATGACTTATACTATCATGCTGGTAACTTACACAAAACTTATTTGACGTACGCCAGCGTATTCGCCAAATTTCACATACATCGGCATACGCTGGCAAAATTATCAATGTGTGACAGGGGCCTAACAGTAGAACATCCAGCAGCGACAGCAAAGGTCACGCATGTGTGTCATCAACATCGAGTGTTGTCTGCCTAGAGCCAGGACCTTGTTATAAACTCGACGTTGCCGTATAAAGGCGAAACAAAGTAGGGATGGCTGTCATCGAGATGGTTCGCTGCAGGAAACAGAGGAACATCAACTTCTGAACATCGTAACCATCCAACTGGGAATCAACTTCAGTGTTAAACGCTGTTCGCAGCATGTACCTTGTTCCTTAAAACCTTCTTTCATTTCTCATTCATTCATTTATTTTATAAACCGCTTAATCCTAATTAGGGTGGTGGGGAGGCTGGTGCCCATCTCAGCTAACTCTGAGTGAGAGGAGAGTACACCCTGGACAGCTCGCCAGGCCATCGCAGGGCCGAAACAGCAATGCAGCCTACTCTTCATCCTCATGCCTGTAGTGTTTCCTTTTTCTAACTCAAGGGGGGGATTGGGGGGCACTCAAGCATGCTTCTACATACATAGAGGGTCGGCGTGATGTCAAGATTGTCAAGTGTTGTCAAGATTGAGAAATTCTAGCCACGTGTGTTTAACAATGCGGCGTCGAGGGATTTTAGATCAACAGGGCTGCTGCTGAAGAAGAAACAAAAAGGCAGCGTAAGATTAGTGTAAGAAATTACGGGAGAAAAGTCTGAATGAAAAATTGTTTAGCTTCTTGAAATGATACGAGTCTCTGCTGCAAAGCTGAATTTACTCTGAACAACATCGGTAATAAACAAGGCATTTTACACCTTGGATTAATAAAGTCACATCAATAATCTGAAGAGAAGCAACACGATGATGTCATCAAAATGCATCAGTGTGTGTATTTGTGGCGTCCATGATGGAAAGGTCAGAGTCACTGCATGTGTTTGGAGCAGGTGTGATCATGACAGGTTCCAGATTGCAACCAACTAAAATGACATTCCTGACCCCTCCCCTTTGAAGCCTGTATGCTTCTGGGCTACTGTAGACGCACTACATGGTGGTGCAAGATGGCGGCCTCCATGAGAGGAGACCGCTCCACATGGAGGTATAAACGGCTTATTCTATGGTTCTGTAAACGCAACGACTTTTTAATTATTTAATGATTATAGATTAATGAAAACTTTTTTATTGATGACATCAAATTTCTGTTAATAGATCATATAAAATGTTACGCACTGCACCTTTAGTCCTTAAGAAGGGAAAAGTTAAAGTATGTTGATTGCGATTAAAGAAAGACGTATTATATTAAGAACACGGGTATTAAGTGTCTGTTACAGGGTGCATTATTAGTAATTTGCTTAAAGTTCGAACAAGAGATATCGCTTAATGGATTTCACTTCACAGAACTGATTCTTCTGTCCTACATCTTTTCATCCCGCATGATAATAAAAAGAGAACTCACACTCCTCCACACTGGATATAAAAAGGAAATGTCAGTCACTCCCGCACTCTATAATAGCTCATGCTGCTCTGGAAAAAAAAAATAAAAAAAGAGCGAAGGCTTTACATTTGGCTTTAGGGTTGTGGTGACAGACACGGTCCATTACTATTCATCTGCTGCTAAACAAAGGCATCCGTGGCTCAGCACATAGAGAGTCTATTATCCACACGGAGCTTCCTATTAGTGATGCAAGTCTGGTTCACTTTTATTACAACCCACATTTCAATATCCCTGCGTCAACACGGCGTCCTGTAGAGCTCCCGAGTGCTCCAGATCTGATTCGTCTGTCTGCCTTTTGTGATCTCTGTCCAGTCCTCTCAGGTGGTCATATCCTTCTTCTAGCTCGGAAGAATGAAGCCGCAATCACCTCCTATCATCACTCAGATAGCCTTTACTTCAGAGTCAACATGAATCACTTCTATTCGTATTCATGTGAGGAAAGTTCTGTGTATTCAGAATCGGGTTGTGCGCATGCTGGATCCTCATTTAGAGTAATGAAATCACTTCTGTGCAGTTCTATGGGAAATGAAAAATGACTTAAGCATAAACAATCAAACAAGTAAATAATAAATAAATAATTACATATATAAAAATATACATATATTTTGGTTATGGAAAAGAGATTTTTCCCCCTACATTTTTTTATATAAGATGGATATTTGGGCTATTTATTGTTTTATTTGTTTGTTTGTTTACTTATTTTAATAAACCCTACACATCCCATCAAGAACACCATCCCCACAGTAAAACATGGTGGTGGCAGCATGATGCTGTGGGGATGTTTTTCAGCAGCAGGGACTGGGAAACTGATCCGAGTTGAGGGAAAGATGGATGGTGCTAAATACAGGGATATTCTACAGCAAAACCTGTTTCAGTCTGCCTGTGATTTGAGACTGGGACGGAGGTTCACCTTCCAGCAGGACAATGACCCGAAG
>JAQMYF010000014.1:21064025-21074480 GCA_030014195.1 Neosilurus mollespiculum
GTCGCCAAAGCACCAACAGCTGCAGAAACATGCGTACGCCAGCCATGAAGTTTGCGTGAAGCACCACACATTTCCACAGACATTTCACTCTTGATACATCTGAACTTTGCCGTGGGAAAGTGCGTATGCAACGTTTTTGTGCGTACGCACCCTTTGTACATGAGGCCCCTGGTTTTGATTTCCAGGCTCGTGTGGAGTCTCCCCGTGCTTGCGCGGGTTTCCCCCAGGTACTCCAGTTTCCTTCCACAGTCCAAAAATATGCACAGTAGGCTGACTGGCTCTTCCAAATCGCCCCTAGGTGTGAGTGTGTGTGAATGGTTGTGTGTGTGTGTTGCCCTGTGATGGCCTGGCGAGCTGTTCTGGGTGAACCCTGCCCTCGCCCAGAGTCGGCTGATGTAGGTGCACGCGACCCTAATTAGGATTAAGCGGCTTAGAAAATGATTGAATGAATGAATGAAAATATTGTGCTCTACAGGGCTCCCAAGCATTCAACAGCCAGTCATGGGCGTCTGTGATGCATACAAGGGGCGGATAGCGGTTTCCCTCTGAGGGTGTTAGGCTGCTCCTGAATATTCATGCACAGCAGTTTGTAAAAATGCAGGTGGCTGGAATTCTGTGTCATGGAGGGGAAACGTGCCTGCTTTTGCCCCTCCCTGGTTGATGGTGGTCACATTATAGGAAGGCAAAACTAAATTAGGGGAGAACAATTAGGGGGATTTGGGGGTGCATGACACATCATTGGTCCTCCTTTAAACCAACTTCAAAGTTTGAAGTTTATGTAACGGCACACACCGCTGTATTCAACTCCACCCCTCATCAGCCTATAGTTACATCAAATTCTAAATTCTAAATTTGCCCCTGCCACCTTCAGTACAGTATATGAGCTGTTATTAGTGGAGGATAAGGGGAAAGTTGGTTGCCAAGCTCTTTTGACATCCCAATCTTAAATCTTGGTCCTGGTTGGAGGGAAACCCAACTTCTGAGCCCTTGATTATCTCCCACCAGACTCTTCAACAAGAGTTCTTGTGAAATGTTCACATCAGGCAATCATGCACATCAGAGCTCCAGAGAGCGTCAAATTTCTCTTTATCTTCTCTTTAAAGAGTAGACTGCACCCATTTTCCTAGCCCAACCCAAGCCCACCATCGTCCCTCTCAGGCAGGATAATTACGGACATTTGATTATCTTCTCTTTTGTCTGGAGAGCGCGATGCCGTTGCCAACAGGCGAGCAGACATAAAGGTTAACGCCACCGATGCTTGCGGTTTCAGCTGTAATTGAGCCAGATGGGACCGGGCAGTGCCAGAGTTCACTCTAACTCAGTGTTTACACACCGATACACTCGAGACCGCCTCATTAGTGCTTCCTGCATCTGAAAGAAGCATACACTGGGCCTGCGGTGATCATTTGCACAGCACCCAGCCCAGCAAAGGGACACTGTCGAGGGTGCGGTGACTTCTCCGAGTCCGAAGTGCCAGATGCTGCTGAGGATTGTTTGGGTCTCAGGCAGGCGCAAGGAACTTGATAGGTTGCTGTTGTTGTTCAGTGTTATGTTATAGGCATCAATGCGCCATCTGTAGGATGGTTTTATACATGAATATTTAATGATCTGCTAACAACTGGACACAAAAACTATCGTTCACTAACTTTTGTGTGTATGTGTGTGCATGTGTGTGTGTGTGTGTGGGGGGGGGGGTGTATTCTTCCTCTCCTATGGATCAGAGGAACAGTACAGACGTGTGGGAAAATACTGTGATTATATCACTGTAATCGTTATTTATCTGATATAACAGTTTTGACATGAATTTAGGAAGCCGTGCCTGCGCAGTGGAAGGCAGCTTTGTAAGGAAAGCCTTAATAGCAGGGCTGACGAAAGGACGAAAGGAAAGGGCTGCAAGGGTCCCCCATTGTTGAAATATTGACGGGGACCACATGCATAAGAAGGTAAAGGTAAAAGTCTCATCATAGCCGGAGCTCATCCCTGGTTTCTGTAGCGTGAAGCGAGCAGGAGTTCAACCCCTCCTGGATGGGATGCTAGTCCATCACAGGTTACCTTCCCAGTATATTTACTGTTTCCCATTTACCCTGCTGGGTGGACAGCGGCACACTTGTTTTTAAGACCTTGCCCATGGGGGTTAGCACGGTGGGGGTCTAAAGGGGATACAAACCCACAACCTCTCGATCATGAGCTCAGAGCCATAACTACTACACCATCACCCCACTGTATGTTTATGTATATATGTACAGTATGTACAGTATGATTAAGAAACAATATATTACACAAACCTCAATGTTCAAAATATTTTGGATAAATTCTTTAAGCTCCTGCGATGGTCTGGTGAGCAGAGTGTACTTTGCCCTCGCCCAGAGTCGGCTGAGATGGGTGCCAGCCTCCCTATGACCCTATTTAAGATTAAGATATATATATATATATATATATATATATATATATATATATACACAATGGGTCCTTGACTTACAACTGACCCGATGCATGACGTTTCGAGGTTACGGTGCTTGTGCCATAAGTCATTTAGAATTATCGTTCCAACTTTCAATGTTTGCGTCATAAATATAAAACTAGTTTGCACGAGCGGCGGAAAAATACGTCAGTTGTGCCTCGGCAGACTCACCTTCCCCAGTATCTCCAGAACCTTCCGTGGATTCTGCGGCTTCCTCCTCCCAATAAACCTGTCTCTCCTCCCACTGCAACGCCCCTTCCAGTGTGTAAGTCAACCGCAGGAGTAAAAGTAAGGAATTGTTCTCTTATGTTTTTGTTTGTTTCATTTTATTATTTTACATTTGTCTTACATATGTTGTTCATACTGCTAGTTCTGCTTTCATGTGTCATAGAAATGTGCCTTTATATCCTAGATAATGATTTTGCAAATGCATTACCATAACTTACACTGCGCTGTGGGAAAGGAACCCTGTCGTAAGACGAGGACTTACTGTATGGGAATCAGCCCTGCACAGCTCACTTGAGTTATCAGTGGTCCGGTTGAGTGAGGCATCAAGCTGAAGCAAGTAATTTATTCATAATCGGAAATCTGGAAATTTGGTTGAATATTTCCCTTTTCATCTCACTTTCATCATCACTAGCGTTACTCACCTTCCTGGTAAAACTGTCTTTTTCAAAGAAAAATGGTCCCAAACACAGCATGCTGTACCTTTATTCTTCAATTCAATTCAATTCAATTCAATTCAGTTTTATTTGTATAGCACTTTTTACAATTGACATTGTCACAAAGCAGCTTTACATAGTAAAATTAAATTAGGTAGGAATCTAAACATTTTTCTACAACCCCATACACATCCCTAATGAACAAGCCCGTGGCGACAGTGGCAAGGAAAACCTCCCTCAGTTGACACGAGGAAGAAACCTTGAGAGGAACCAGGTTCAAGAGGGACTTAACTCTTCTTATTCTTAACAAAGTGAGTCCCTGCAACCTCATTCATTCATTCGCTGAACGGTTTGATTCTAATCAGGGTCGCGGGGAGGCTGGAGCCAGTCTCAGCCGAGTACCCGGAGGTAACCCACACAAGCACAGGGAGAACATGCAAACTCCACACAGAAACGCTCTCATCGAGCGTGGAAATCAAACCCAGGACCTTCTTGCTATGAGGCAGACGTGCTAACTGCTACGCCAGCGTGCCACCCACACGCACATTTCCTGTGACAGAATAACAGCTTCCAGGGCTGAACATTACAAACAAGATAAAAAAAAAAAAAGATTTAATAGAGTCTGAAGGCAGCTAGAAAGGCAACATGGGGATGCACAAATGATTGGATAATATTCAAAGCACATTTTAACACATTAATAATTAATTAACATTTAATATTGGACCATTTAGATACTTGTCATAATCATGGAACATCTGTGAATCTAAAGAGTCCTGACACGCAAAAACTCTACAGAGGAGCACGTTGATAATGTCTCACGTCTAAATATAAATAATAACACGTCGCTTTTATGTTTCATCTGCACTGTACGTGGTTTAATTTTGGCTCAGTGAATATATAATTCAATATAAAGGTGTAAAATATATTATTTACTGAACCAGCTTTGATTTCATGTTGATTGTATGTTGAAATGTTTTTTATCAGTGCAGGTATTACGTTTAAAACAGATTTATAAATTAAATAACCTTAATAATAAAATATGAGTTAATATCTGCTCTAAATGATAATATTAGGTGTTTAACACAGATGTTCACACATCTGGTCCGAAGCATGCAGGAAGTGATTTTCATTCATGTTTACCTCATTAATAAAAATAATAATAGTAATAATAGTAATAATAGTAATAATAATAATAATAATAATAATAATAATAGGGTGGTACAGTGGCGTAGTGGTTAGCATCTGTCTCACAGAAAGAAGGTCCTGGGTTCGAGTCCCGGGCTCAGGGCGTGTCTGTGTGGAGTTTGCATGTTCTCCCCATGCTTGCGTGGGTTTCCTCTGGGTACTTTGGTTTCCTCCCACAGTCCAACAGCATGCACAGTAGGCTAACTGGCTGTTCCAAATCCCCCCCTAGGTGTGAGTGTGAGTGTGAATGGTTGTGTGAGTATTGCCCTATCAGGGTGGACCCCGCCCTCGCCCAGAGTCGGCTGAGATGGGCGCCAGCCTCCCCACGAACCTAATTAGGATTAAGTGGTTTAGAAAATGAATGAATGAATGAATAATAATAATAATTCATACTAATTTTCACTTATTTCTTTGATATTTTTAAATCCAACCCACATCCTTTAAGCCGGTGTTACATCGTGAACTACAGCGACGTTTTCCTGTACAATGCTGTGTCACAGTCGTTGTTGCAAGTTGACCTGAGTAGCTCCGCCTTTATTATTCTTTATCTTGCGTTGCACGGTTTTGAATGGGTGTAGCTGATCTACGCCAACATTTTACATGATATCTATGGGATATCTAATCGTACAAGTTATCCTGATATCTATGATAGATAAATCAGCTCGCAGAAGAATACCAAGAATTCGCTGGTGGCTTTCCACCAATCAGAAGCAAGAAAAGCTTTTTAATGAATAATAATGCCTATTATCGATATAGAGAACCAATAAGATCATGCCATTACTGTGTTGTATATACTATACAGTTATATTTAATGAGTTACTATAAAATCACAGGAACTATTTACAATCCGAAGTCAATCGATCGAGGTTCACATGAATGTGTCCCATTATACGTAAATACGGAGCGAAGATCTTTTCATTACACTTCCTGCGTAAACACTGATGTAAACATTCATTAATACATTCATTTTCTGAAGCGCTTAATCCTAATATGGGTTGCGGGGAGGCTGGCGTCCATCTCAGCAGACTCTGGGTGAGGGCGGGGTACACCCTGGACAGCTCGCCAGGCCACCGCAGGGCAGAAACAGGCTGACGGTGATGCAGCTACTCTTTACGAACGACAGCAATGGTTTTTTTACACTCCTCTCACCACAGACAGTGAGAGACACGGCCGGCCTTTGATAACCCAGTTAGCTGCACTGGGGGAACAGCAGTGACAACCCGGTGATAGTGGGGCTTGAACCCCTGACCTTCGGATCAGTAATCCAGCACCCTACCACTGGGCCTCCACTGCCCCTGATGTAAACAATTTTAATAAATAAAATTATTCGTATCCAGTTTACATAATGATGCTGATTATTTCAGATCTCAGTTACGCAGATTATGAGTAATTAAAACAGTATTTATATACAGTATCATGCTGTGAATCATCCAGGTTTAACCCTTTCACTGGTTTCCATAGTAACAGTGCTAGCCCAGGCTACGAGATTAAACACAAACCTGTTTTACTATTCCACAAACTCCGTAAATGTGTTTGTTTTTAAGTGTATATCACACTCTTCCTTTGGTTTGAGAGGTCGTTTATATGCTTGTAATCATGAATTTTGCGTTTTAACAAAATGTAATAAACGCCAGCGACATTTTTCACTTCATTTCTCAGTTCAGTTCCATTTTTTCAGCCTTTTTCGGTTAATAAATGGCAGATGAGTTCAATGAGGCTGTTGAAAGGTTGTAATGGATTCCTGTTAAATGACTTGATTTAGAGCGGTGGAGTTAACCTGCACCTTTTATATTACATTATTCCTTTTGATCAGGAAATCATTTCATCTCACAGCAGAAAATGACACGAGCGTGGGTTTTTACGAGTCAGTTAAATATAGAGATTTAATATTCTCCCCTACATCTTCAGCTTTGTAAGGAGAGTCAGTGTGTAGACTGCAGGTCAGTGGGTGTGTCTGTGGGCGTGGCTCTTAATGCCCTGAATAATAATTACTGATGAATAAACGAGTAACACAATGCTAGCGTTGCTCAGGGTGAAGGCAGGGAACACCATGAGCAGCTCGGGAGGCCATCGCAGGGCAAACACACACAACCATTCACACCCACACTCACACCTAGGGGAGATTTGGAACAGCCAGTTAGCTGTCGTATTGTGTTTAGGATTAAAAGTTTTCAATATATTTTACTGCTCTTAATAAAAATGATGATTATTTTTTAATTGCCGTTGTGTTTTGGGTTGAATATCCTGCATTTATTTGATTAATTAGATTTATTCGTTTTATTTATTTTATTTAGTTTTCAATGATTTGCATATTTAAATAATTTCATTTGCATAACTAATTATATAAAAGTTTTGCAGAAGTGCCTTTAAAACAAAACAAGACAAAACAATTTATTATCGTTCTGACTCAGTGGCATACTGTTTAGCACATCCACCTCACGGCCAGAAGGTCCTGGGTTTGATTCCCAGGCCCGGCGAGGGCGTTTCTGTGTGGAGTTTGCATGTTCTCCCAGTGCTTGCGTGGGTTTCCTCCAGTCACTACAGTTTCCTCCCACAGTCCAAAAACATGCACAATAGGCTGATTGTTCCAAATTGCCCCTAGGTGTGAGAATGAGTGTGAATGGTTGTGTGTGTTGCCGTGTGATACCAGGTTTGTATGTGAATTAAAAAGTCGTGTGTCGTTACATCCATTACATCCACAATCTCAGCCGCGCACGCTAAGATTAAATACCGCTAACTTCACTCAACATTTTAACGTTCTTTTTAACACTGTAGAACTACCACGTAGGGGTTTTGTTGCCACGGAAATATCCACATTATGCAAAGCATGTTGGTTAGGGTTAGGGCTGATAAACCCTGAAAATTATTCCTTGCTCAAATCCCAACAGCGAACACGCTATACATAATAATCGTGAGTTTACGGCGTGTGAGTCCTGGGATCAAGGCTGGGTATTAGTTAGTCAGCCCCAAAATAAATAAATAAATGTGTTCTGGCAGCATGTTGACATGTACTCAACGAGCAGCAGATGTCACTCTGTTCGTTTCTGCAGTAACACCTGTTTTTAACCTCCGTCTTTTTTTTTTGTAAATTTTTTTTACAGGATTTCTGGCAGTAATTGGAGAGGAGGAAGGCTTCAGTGTCCATTCAGCAAGAAAGAAAGAAAAAAACCAGCAACGGCTGCTGGAGAACAATAAACACTTCTTGTGTAACGATTCGGAAACATATATCCTCGGGGTCATACTTTATTTTTTTCGACGGGCCTTTTTATACACTTGGTGAGCTGCTGGTGCGTTACCGGCTTTCTACCGATTCACTACGCTAATAATATACGGCTGTGTTTTATCCTCAGACCTCCCGGCTACGAGAAACAAACGGACAAATCGGATTTAGCTCATACATTAAAACATGCCGAGAACCAGCACGAGCATCTTGAGAATGGCAGTAATGTGTGTGTGTGTGTGTGTGTGTGTGTGTGTGTGTGTGTGTGTGTACGCATGTGTGTGTACTAAGACAGAAAACACATCCGGGGAAGAAATTAAATTATTCATTTATGCTTCTTTTACAACATTTAACACATTCATTTGAGAGACGCTTTTATCTACAGAGTTTTGTTCAGAGAACAAACAGCGACTCCATCCTGGGATTTAAGCTCACAACCTTCTCAAAACCTTCCAGTCTGTCAGAACTTTAAAAAAACAAAACAAAAAAAAAGGACACAAAGACAATCAATGCATATTTATCACTTAAATTTGATGATTTCGTGGGACTGTTGTGCAGGGAAAGTTCTGAGTATTTAGATTTGGGATACACACACAAGGTGATCATCATTGGCTTTGGGGCAGACGTAGCCTAATGGTTAGAGAAGCGGCTTTGGGACCTGAAGGTCGCTGGTTTGATTCCCGAACCAGCAGGAAAAATGTGTGGTGGTGGGGGAGTGAGCTGCACCTTCCCTTCCTCCACCTTCGTGGCTGAAGTGTCCTTGAGCAAGACACCGAACCCCCAACTGCTCTCCGGGCACCGCAGTGTGTGTGTGCTCACTGTTTACGTGTGTGTGCTCACTTTGGATGGGTTAAATGCAGAGGCAAAAATTACAGTACAGCAAAAAAAAACCAAAAGAATCTGCATTCAGCACATTGACAATAAATCTGATCACAATTTACTGGTGCATTACTCAGATTATTAAAATCAGATGCATGTAGATTTTGTCTCTGATGTGTCCAGATGTTTCTTGAGGCAGATGAACTGTATTGTTGATATTAAAGGAGGTGTGTGATGATTTTTACCCAAATTTGGTTGCTTAAAAAGTTGTCAAAATATGCCATGAATGTCCAAAATACTTGTCTGTTTTCAGATCACTTTGGCTGCTATAGCTACTATATCTCAGCTTGCTGTTGTTTGCCTGCATAGTGCTGAAGCTTGGCAGTTTCCAAGGCCCACCATGAGTAGGTCAACGACTGGCAAATTATTTTGATCTGGTGAACCCAAACCTTCCAACCATCGCACACGGCTGACGCTGCTGAAACTCATGAAATACAACCTCCCTCTCTCTCCCTCCACCTCTTTGTTTTTGCTGAGGTACACATGCTACTTCTGAGACCCCAGTGATTCTGATCCCTCTGCTCTTTGAATCCTGTGATCCGTCCTGATGTGCTGCTACTGGTTAACGTTCTCACAGAAGCCCTTCGCTCCTGCTGATGCTCGATATCCACCTAAATATCTACTCCAAAACTGTGAAGACGACTTTTCACTGCTGGTGATATAAACTCTTTTACTGAAATGATTTAGGACTACAATTCCCATTACAGTTAGAAGACTAGACTTCATGTTAAACTGTAGTGAAGTTTCTGCTACATGGTTCGTATTTTTATCTGGTTTCACCCAAATGATCTCTTGGTAAGGTTTTCTCCTCACATGGCTTCTCCACTGGATTCTTCTCATATTCACCTTCCCTCCATCACACATTTATTTCTCTTCTGAGATCCCAACATCTTCTGGATTTCTCTGGTAGAAATCTCATCATGGATAGAAGAACATCATGTGAAACTTGAACAGCTGTTTATCTTCATGTCAGGATCTCATGATCTCCCTGGACGACTCTCAGATCTCAGCTTTGCTCTCTGCACATAATTTAAGGTTTAAATTGACTTTGATCGACTGTCCTTTTCCTCTGACTTTGCTAATCTGACACATTCATGCTCATTTTTACTGTCCACAAAGGTCCCTCAGATGCTCCTTCTGTTCCTTTTTTGACGTTTCATGACTGGACTACACCACGTCTTGGTCTGAGCACCATCCAAACTGCTGCGTCTGATCCCGAATGCAGCCACACCACTCGTCGTCAGCCTTAATAAAGAGTTCAACCTTAATAAGAAATAAAGCACTAGGTTTATCTCTTCTCTCCAGAGATGTGGTTTTCTCACCTCGTTTTTCAGAAACTTTCCAAAACTCGTGCTTTTTTAATTCCTGTGCCAGAAAAGTTCCCCACCTTATTGACCGTATCAGCATTAAAAATTCAAATAATGCGTCCACTTAGCTGGTTGATTGGGGAATGAATAAGACATGAGGTGGCGTCTGGTAAGCAAATAAACAACACTGACTGAGACGGAATACGTTCACTACAAACAGACCATTTATTTAAAGGTGTCAGGAAGATCAGACGAGAGTCCCGCGAGTAGAGAGGACTTGTGGATAGTATCTATCTATCTATCTATCTATCTATCTATCTATCTATATATCTATCTATCCTTTTATCTATCCTTCTATCTATCTATCTATACACATGTTAAAGTGGTACATAGGGAGCGATGAGTCCCCTCTTATTTCTTTGCTTTTTTTCCCTCCTTTCCTCCCTTCTTCCCTTTGATCCTTCCTACTTTTATTCTTTCTTTCTTTCCTTCCTACCTCTCTTTCCCTCCTTCCTCCTTTGCTCTGTGATGGTAACGTACCCTCGGCAGTTCCTGGTCTGTGATCTGTGATGAACAGCGATGAGCTCTGTGTTACACGTGTTCTGTGAATGCAGGAATGTAGGTGTACATGTGTTCAGCGCACGGCTGCTGCATGCTCTCTGAAACACATTCATACACACACACACACACACACACACACACACACACACACACACACACACACACACACACACACACACA
>JAQMYF010000014.1:21084114-21095575 GCA_030014195.1 Neosilurus mollespiculum
TCTATCTATCTATCTATCTATCTTGTGTTATTCTATCAATTCATTTATTAGTCAGTCTATCTATCGATCCATCTCTCTCTCTCTCTCTCTCTCTCTCTCTCCACTTCCTGTTTTCAAGGATATACTCATACATCCATTTATTTATTTTCTAAGCTGCTTAATCCTAATTACGGTCGTGGGGAGTGGACCATCTCAGCCGACTCTGGGCGAAGGCGGGGTACACCTTGAACAGCTCGCCAGACCATTGCACTATATTCATCTATCAATTCAATGATCCATTCATCAATTTGTCACTCTGTCCGTCTATCTATCTTTCTACATATCTATCGATCCATTTATCCACCCATCCATCCATCCATCCATCTCTCTCTCTCTCTCTTTCTTTCTCGACTTCCTGTTTCTGAAGTGTATATACGAGTGTTTTTCCCTCTTGTTTATGTTTCTTGTTCTCTTTTCTGTTTGGTTAAAGATTTCACTCACAGCTACGTCCACCTGCTTTTCAATTCATCACAGTACAGAAAACAGTGTGCTAATATGCTAATATAGCGTTTTGCTATTATCGAATTTTTATTATTTTTCAATCATCGTTCTGTGATTTTCATTTTAATTTTTAAATAAATGATTCGATGAGATGTAAAGAGTTTGAATCGGACAGTGGGGCAGAACATTACTACTTAAGTGAAGAGATCGTGTGTGTGTGTGTGTGTGTGTGTGTGTATAACACTTCCTCCCTGTTTTTTTCCAGCTTAATTATCCAGACCTAATGTGAAGTGAAGTGTGACAGATTCTGCGCGTGATGTTTCAGCTCTCTGATGAAGGGAAATGTGTTTCTAACACTTCTGCCAGCAGCTGGAGTCCATCGAGACTCCGAGGACGGAAAACTGTTCAGTGTTCCAGAGTTGTAATGAAGGAACGGTCAATTTACACGACCAAACAGCCAACAAAGCACATCGCACAGTCCAGCTGTAATTTAGATCTGTTTACATACCCGACTTTACGACTTTGGCCGTTTCTCTGAGAGACTGAGGCACCTTGGGTGGAGGGAAGTTTCTCATATGCCAGCACACACAGACACACACACACACACACACACTGAGGACAATCCCAAATTTAGTATACCCGGTTTAGCATCGGTAGCGAATTGTTGATTAACGTTCTGGAACTTCAGCTTGGACTGTGCGCAGCTATAACTAGCACAAATCACATGTTTATATGAATAAATGTCCTGATAACATATTATCATTACTATAGTAACAGCTCATTCACGGGGTTGTGGATGGCAGTCACTCGACGTAACCAGATTAGAAAATCACATGATCCTGTTCTGGGTTATTTTCCTCTTGCAGCGTTCCTCATCATGCAATAACCCCCATTACATCAATCAACAATCAATTATACACTACGTTTATTACGATCCCTTTAACAGGTCACACCCGCAAACAACAAACAGGAAGTGACATCAGCAACTTGTCAACCAGAGTTAGCAGTATCAGCATTTAAAAGAATGACACATGGGTGGCATGGAGGTATGGCGGTTAGCACGTCCCCCTCATAGCAACAAGGTTCCGAGTTTGAGTACCGGGTTCGTTTCTGTGTGGAGTTTGCATGTTTTCTCCGTGCTTGTGTGCGTTTACTTCAGGTTTACTATGATTTCCTCCAACAGTCCAAAGACATACCCATTAGACTAATTGGCTGTTCCAAATTGCCCCTGAGTGTGAATGGTTGTGTAAGCTGTTCAGGGTGAACCCCACCTTCACCCAGAGTCGGCTGAGAAAGGCCCTAGCCTCTGTACGACCCCATGAATGAATGAATGAATGACTGTGTTTATGTTACAGTTAATAAAGGCTAAAACAAGTGATTGCAAACCTCTACCTAGCTAAGAAAATAACAGGAAGTACACAGCACCCCCTGCTGGGCACACTTCCAAAAATCATCCCATCTGACAATGTCACACAAATTTGTTCTGGATCATCTCCAAAATCTACTGGAGTGTAACTCGGATCTGACTCCACGCCTCCCATAATATTCATCACAATCTGTTAAAAAAAAGTCGCAACAAATAAACAAACAAACCAACATGGACAAAAACAAACCGAGTGTGAACAGGAGATTCAGATCGATCCCAGAACATTAGCGGAATTCATTTTCCCGCCACAGAGTGCACGAGCGTCGTTACTGAAGAAATCGTGTCTCTTCTCCTGAATGATGTTTAGACGGAACACCTGGAGGATGGATGCATGTACATCTTTTAACAGAGAACAGCCAGAAGAAGTGAACCTTTGTCAGAGCGGCGGGAATGAAGAGAGCAAGATGGCTTTAATAACAGCAATTAAGGTTTTAATTAACCTCCGTGGTCTCTGGGCTTTTTACTACTGGAGAGGGGAATCAGTTTCCACTGGAGACTGCGGCGATGATCTGAACCTGCGGAGGAGTCGCTTTATTTACTGTACGTTCAAGACACACCTACGCTATAAACATATTCATATATGTAAATTAAATTAGATTTGAAGCAGATTTTAAAAATGTAAACCCTGCGATCTTGACCTGTTTAATTGTGTCTCAACCGCTTCAGCTTAAGTGATGAAATTATTAATGAACCCAATCAATCAAATATAATAAGCAGCATATTTAAATAATTCTTTCAAAAATTTAATTTCGTACTAATTATATTCATCATCATTAAATCCTTAACGAACACCAGCCTGACATTTTCATTAAAGGTCATTAAATTATTTAATCTCACAGAGCTCTGGAATTCTGGATTCCGATTGGTCACTGGGTTTTGTTAACAATGTGTGTTAATATAATGTGTTTTTAAAGAAAAAAGTTTTTTTAATGTCTGGCAGAATGATGCCACCGGTTAAGGGGGGGGCGCTGGGGCCCACTTCATTCTATCACTTCATTAAAAAGCGCCCCGGTGCTGCTTGTTGCTATGACGACGCACAGGACAGTGCATGTCAACACAACCCACTGCGTGACTGTCTGCTTGAGAATGAGCATCAGTGATGACATCAGTGCATTCCACCCATAACTTATGGCTAACAAACAAACTGCGGGTAGAACACAACCTCCTTGGTGGCGGTAACTTGGTCACAAAGCTACTCTAAGGATAATTCTGATTGGGTCAGGGTGAAGGGGCGTGGCATGGTTCTCTGTATCTGAAACGCTACTGGTTGTTGTATTAACCAATGAAAAACCTCTAAACTTTGACTAATGGAAGCATGCCAGCTCACAGAATTGAATCATGGGATTATTATTAAATTGATTTCATATTCAATTCAATCTTGATCTTTTTCTTCTTGCTGGTTTTACGCTAATTACAGCATTGGGGTATTTTTTCCCCAGCGCGAGCATGGTGCATTACCATCAGTCCGTTCCGCCTCCTCAGCGAAGCAGCTTGAAGTGATATAAATGTCTCTGAGTGACAGAATAAATCTGTCGGATGACAAATGGCCTCCTTTGAAGTCGACATCGCATTGGAAAGGATACACGGTTTGGGTTGTTTTACAGGGTACCGCCCAACTCAAATCCAGAACGCGACCTCGACCAATGTCAAAGTGACAATCTTAATGCTCCGGCTATGAAGTGAAAGGTTTCATGGTGCACTTTATCTGAATACAAATGTCACGGGCGCTTAAATTTACATTTGGTTCTAACCTGCGACATTGACGGGGGGGGGGGGGGTTTGGGTGGAGAAAGTAAAAGGTAAGCGATGAAGTCCTTGCAGATGAATATTTTTCTTGTCCAATGTGTGGCACAATTTATCACAATTCAGTGTCCGAGCCTGGAGTAATATAAACTCGGCGTGCTTTTCTTGTTGCAAAAATGGAAATGGACTTCGAGAAATGAGCAATTTCCCCGTGGAAGGATTGAAAAAGGCGGCGAGGCCGTACGTTCCCGACCTGTCATCAATCACGCCGGACTCCAGAGAGGCTGCAGAAAAGAGAGAGAGGACGGCCACTGACAGGTGCAACCCTGAGCCTAATGGCACAAAAAAGGCGAACAAAGAGGAGGAAAAAAACCCAAAACACGCTGACCCGAGCGCTTCGGGGAAAAAGCGACAGCGCTGTTAATTGCTCCTGTTCGGCTCAGGAATACAAAAAGCAGCTGGCTGGAGGCGCCGTCGCTTCCCAGATTATACACCCGAAACCAATCGCCTTCAGCTTTCCATTAGTAATTGAGGGAATGCAGTGCAGAACGGGTGACAAGAAGAGATAGCGACGGAGAGTGAAGAGACAGCTCACTCCCCGAGCTACATACGCGTTAAAGATGATAGTCGAGGGAAAGAAATACGGACACTTGAACCCTGAAGGTCATTCAGTTGTGGAATTTTTTTTCTCATGTCCTGAAAAATAGAGAGCAAGAACAAAAGGAGTCTGTGATTCGTTTCAAACACACGACGAACGCCAGCTCGTATTTCTTATTCTTATGCTGAACTTGGTGTGACGGCTGGATGAAATTATTCAAAACAACTTAAATGTAAAAAAAAAGACATTTCATTGATTCATTTAAAAACATACATGATATCTCCTCTGCAGGAAAACATTCTTCCTCAGACTAAGCTTAAAGTTCTAAATTA
Source organism: Neosilurus mollespiculum (assembly GCA_030014195.1). Classification (NCBI taxonomy): domain Eukaryota; kingdom Metazoa; phylum Chordata; class Actinopteri; order Siluriformes; family Plotosidae; genus Neosilurus; species Neosilurus mollespiculum. The sequence goes on from JAQMYF010000014.1 coordinate 21,088,694, forward strand.
CCTCTGAAATGAGCGATGAATCTACAAGGCTAATTTTGCTAACGAGGGACTGATGCCCAAAGGTGTTCGGAGTCTCTCATGGACACACTGATGCTGATTCTCATGCACTACATTATAAACATGAACCAAAATAATTAACTAATCAATTCATTCATTTTCTAAGCCACTTAATCCTAATTAGAGTCGCGGGGAGGATGCCGACTCTGGGCGAGGACGGGGTAGACCCTCAAACGCTCGCCAGTCCATTGCAGGGCAACACACCTGCTTGGCCTACTGTGCATGTTTTTGGACTGTAGGGGGAAACTGGAGTACCCAGAGGAAACCCACACAAGCATGAGTAGAACTCCACACAGAAATGCCCCGAGCCCGGGAATCGAACCCAGGACCTTCTTGCTGTGAGGCAAACGTGCTAACCACTGCACCATTGTGCCGTCCAAAAAAAATAATAACGATAAAAAAATAAAAAACACACACAATTTAATGTGGCTCCTTTCTGACATTGGTTCCAGACAGTAGGCGTGGTCTACAGTCTGAGGGCGGAGTTTGTAGGAAAAGATTTGAATATGAATCTAATCCACATTTAATTTGTGTATTTAGAGTTAAGTTCAGCGCGGAAAGGTGGCGTAGCGGTTATTACGCCCTTGACACAGCAAGAAGGTCCTGGGTCCGAGTACTGGGCTCGGCGCGGACGTTTCTGTGTAGAGTTTATATGCTGTGGCCGTGCTTGCAAGGGTTTCCTCTGGGTACTCTGGTTTCCTCCCACAGTCTAAAGACATGCACATTAGGCTATTCAGCTGTTCCAAATTGGTCCAGTTGTGAATGTGAGTGTGAATACTGTTGTGTGGGTATGTGTTGGCCCTGTGATGGACTGGTGAGCTGTTCCGTGTGTACCCAGCCTCCGCAGAGAGTTGGCTGTGATAGGCTCCAGCCTCCCCTACGATCTGAGAGGAATAAACGGTTCTGCAGATGAGTGAGACTGAGAGATTTAAATAAAAGAAGGAAGGAAAGCAGTGTTTAAAAACTAGCATGCTAGCTAATATTATTGTAATTAGCGAACTATAAGTTAGCGTTCTGATGGGCTTGCTAAATACAATTTTATACAGGAAATGGATCTCCAAATGGACTTCACGGTGGTTACAGTCACTCCCCTTCATCACAACAGCCACTGTTGATTATTTTCCTCTAAGAGCATGACTTCTGGCAAAAGGTGTGAAACTAAACATTTAAGTCAGCTCTCTCTCTCCCTCTCTCTCTCTCTCTCACACACACACACACACACACACACACGTACGCAACGGCGCTGTTATAGAATCTCTATAATGAAAATGATGGAAAAATGTTGAGCTTGACATCAAAGCCAAGATATCTGTAAACATATTTAAAAATAAATAAAAGGTACTGATGAATGGATGTCAGTTGGATTTGTTTTGAACATGGGCAGTTTTCACCATGCTAATCAGCCCGTGGCTGTCTTTTCTTCATTATTAGCAGCATTAGCGATTTATAGTTGAGGCTCTGTTTAAGATATGAAGATGAATACAAGTGATAAAAAGACGGAGAGGAAGGAAAGTCGAGTGTTCTCTGTGTGGCAGCGCAGGTCAACGGCAGCCACAGGGATTCTGTTTAATTACATCAAAAAACATGCTGTTTGAAGGGCAAACGAAAAAAAGAAACCCTTCATGTTTCGCCTGTGGTGCAGCTGGATATCGTGTTCACGCTGAGAAGTCCTGAGTGGAGGCTGGATGGAAAAGATAAGGATGAAAAAGAAGGTGTAGTACTTTGTGGATGAGTGGAGTGCAATGAGATCTTCAAGAAGTTCAAACCAAGACAAAAAAAAAAGTCTTTAACGCTGTATGCTAACATGCAACATGCTAATATGCAACATGTTAACATGCAACACACTAACATGGAATATGCCAACATGCAACATGCTAATATGCTAACATTAACATGCTGACATGCTACACACTAACATAAAGCAGCAAACATACCACTCGCTACTGTATAACATGCTAAAATGTAACACGCTAATATGCAACAGTATGTTACAGTAGTGTAACACGCCAATGTATAACACGCTGATATGCAACACACTAACATGCAACATGCTAATATAGGACATGCTAACACATAACACGCAAACACGAAACACACTAACATGGAACATGCCAACAAGCAAAACGCTAGAGCACAATGATATGCAACATGTTAACATAGAACATGCTAATACGTAACATGCTAACACTTAACACACTATGCAACACACTGACATGCAAAAGCTAACATGCGACATTCTAACTTAGAACATGCAAACACATAACACGCTAACATGCAACACACTAACGTGGAACATGCTGAAGCACTCGGACATGCAAGATGCTAACACGTAACATGCTAACATGCAACACACTATCATGGAGCACGCCAACTTGCAGCACGCTTACAGGCTATTTGATGTGGAAGCTTTTTCAAGTCCAAAATAATTTTAAGTTTCTCTTTCACTTTGTGCTTTATTTGAGTTTTAAAAAAGTTAAATTAAAGGTCATTTGAAGGTCAGGGGATTTCACCACCAGGTCCCATCAGGTCATGTGGAGATGATTTCCCTAATTAATGCAGATCCAATTAAAACATTAATCGAGGAGTTCCGCTGAAAAATGAAGCAAGTGAAGGTGATGTATCAGTAATTTTGTGAATATTAATCACGTCTAACCCGAGCGTAACGTCTCATCATCCAAACTCAGTAAAAAAAAGTGCCGCCACACACGAGTCGCGCAATAACGTCCTTCATAATGATGTGTTACGATCCTGCTCGGCGGTAGATTGATCTGATTACATGCTTTATGATATAGCTCGATAACTCGTTTAATTAGAGCCAACATGAAATGATGAAATGAGTCATAACGAACTTACCTGAGGTAGATTGAGAGGAGACGAGGGAGGGATAAATCCCCCCATCTGACTCTTCCACTCATGTTTCGCTGCTGTGAGACAGAAAAAGACACATGTACATTACGCGTAATACTTACCTCGCCTAAGATCGTCTTATTTATTATTATTGTGCTAATTATTAGCCCCGCCTTCTTATTTAAAGCGCGCTGCACGTGTATGCTGTTCGGTTTGTACGATAGAGCGCTTGTGTGTAGGTTTTAGATACACTCCGTCACTACCTGATGTGTGTTTTACTCCTTAATTTAAACCTTTAGTACCAAACTGGTGTCGTTAATCTTCCAAAACTGCTCGTAGAGTGAGCCATGCATCACAGCTGGTACCTCGCAAAAAAGTTCAAGGCATTAAAGTGAGAGAGCTGCTGATGTACATAATGATGTATATGCGATAATTAGTAAAAGACTTAAATATTTAATATTTTTTTATATTACAGCAAGAAGGCCTGGGTTCAATTCGCAGGCTCGATGAGGGCGTTCGTGTGTGGAGTTTGCATGTTCTACACGTGTTTGCGTGGGTTTTCTCCATGTACTCCGGTTTCCTCCCACAGTCCAAAAACATGCACATTGTGCTGATTGGCTGCTCCAAATTGCCCCTAGGTGTGAGAGTGAGTGTGAATGGTTGTATGTGTGTTGCCCCTGCAACACTCTGACAAGCTGTTCAGGGTGTACTCCACCTTCGCTCAGAGTCGGCTGAGATGGGCGCCAGCCTCCCCGTGGCCCTTATTAGGATTAAGTGGCTTAGAGAATGAATGAACGGATAAATTGTGGCCACAAATAAAAAATGTATAAGGAAAAACAAATGAATGAAAAACAAACAACTCACATTAAAATCTCCTGCATACATTATGATTTCGTAACCTCTGTTTAACATCTCACAGGTTCATTAACTTGTGTACAGAGAGCGCAAACCTCCACCAAGCTCTGAAATCCCTTATTCAAAATTAGTTCATTTGTTCGCTGAACCTAAAGAGTCTTCTCTTACTAGGTTGGAGACCATCTCAGCTGATTCTGGGTGAATTCTGGACGAGGGCGGGGTACACCCTGAACAGCTCGCCCCACCATTGCACAACAACACACAACCATTTATACTCACTCTCACACCTAGGGGCAATTTGGAACCACCAATTAGCCTTATGTGCATGTGTTTGGACTGTGGGAGGAAACCGGAGTAATCAGAGGAAGCCCATGCAAACACAGGGAGAACATGCAAACTGAGCCTGGGACTCGAACTCTGGACCTTATGGCTGTGAGGCCGATGTGCTCACCACTATGCCACTGGACCAACAAAAATGCCCCAAGTCAACCTATTTTACCATATTCAAGAATCCTTTAAATCCAGAATTTGATCCAGATCATCTCCAAATTCTAAAGGAGTCACCTAATGTGCCACCTCTGGTTGAAATTTCATGCAAATCTGTACAGGACTTTTCTATAATCCTGCTAACAAATCGCGAGGAAATCATAGCCTTGTTAGTCGAGGTAATAAAATGTAACATATGCGTGGGTGTCTTGGATCAAGTGCTGCTCTATTTATTGAGGATTTTCTATCCATCCATCAATCCATCTTCCTCCACTTATCCGAGGACGAGGTCACGGCGGCAACAGGTCTAGGAGAGGAAACCCAGACATCCCTCTCCCTGGCGACACTCTCCAGCTCCTCCTGGGATATATAATCCTTCCAGCTAGCTGTGGATCTGCCCCGGAGCCATTTTATTAAATTTAACCCGTGATTAATGTCATCATAACTAGAACCACTAGGACTCGACACGTGGGGCAGTATTTATAAGGACCAGATGGAAGCAGTGAGAACGTGTTAAGTGCATGATGTGATCTGATTGGTCGTAGTAATAATATAACAGGAACGTATTGGACACGGTGTGTGCTTGATCATAACCGTGGTAAGAAATTAGCAGGGACAGGGAAGATGTAGTGAGAACTTAAAATCTGCACCTTTTTCCATTTTGACCACGCCCCCAGTGCATTCAGGATGCAGTGCACCCTTCGCCTGAATGTGATGGGGGTCTAGATGCCGTTAAAAACCCTGTCTTGGACACTTTTACTTAAAAAACTGGCCAATCCCGGTGAACGATACAGAGGTGACTGTCATCAGAACACAGAGCCCAGAGCCGATTTTGAATACGCAGAACTTTCCCTAATTTTCTTCTTCTGCCACCAAATCAGAACACCTCTCCTATCTATGGATCGCAATAATTATTTTAAGGATTAATCTAAAATTTTATCCATATAGAGGAAAAGAAATCTGTACAATGGTGTATTTACATCAACTGAATTTTATGATGTTACGTCGTTTTAATGCGGCGCTTGAATAAGCACTTGAATTCATGCTCATATTGCTATAATCATCTTTTTCTGTTTGAATTATGACTCAGATTTTGATAATGCAACCCTTTTCCCCCTGCGTTCGGAGATTTATAAGTGATTGAGACAGCGTTCTCTGACTCATTAACTCAGCACGCTTTCAGCAATGCTAAATTTCCAAAGGATTAAGTGCACGGCTCTTTCTCTCATTTTTTAGGTCTCCGGCTCGAAAATCGGCTCAAGCAGGGAGCATAATGAAGCGAGCCATGTTTAATGGATCAGCTTGGTTTAATGTGTAAATCAAAAGAGATAGGCTCGAACAATGATGCTGGAAATCGTGCGTGAGGCCATTCGGATAATCTCTCCTCCAACATTTCATCAGTGTTGCTTCTTCATTTCTTCCTTTATCCATTGCTTTGTCTGAATGCATCCTCATGTGTTGTAATATTGTGTAACATTCTGTATAACAGCCAGTACCCACAATCAAACTTTCATATGACTCATGAGTCGACTCTGACTCTTGACACACTTCATGAGACCTGTTTGGACGTGATTCGTTTTCCGGAAATGATGTTACCATCTTCAGCTCTTCATCTGTGATCAAGCTAGGTTTTAAATGATCTAGTTAAGGATTTATCCCCTCCGTATCATGTTGCTGGAGTAAAATAATCAGCGACTGGGTGGTGTGATGAAGTGGAGTCACTGTTACTGCGCAAAGGTTGATTATTTTCCCATCACAACGTTTTTCAATCCGTTTAATTCCTCTAAACTACAGCAATTCTTCAACAATGACAATTTCATAGCTACTAAAGTGTTTATTGATTTATTAATGTATTTATGATTAGAAAGGCATTCCAAGAGCGCAAACCCCCGCAAAGCCGAAAATAACCCAGACACCGAAAGTACACAGCCGAAAGAACACAGCACCCCCTGCTGTAATACCACACTTCCAAAAAATAAATAAATAAATAAAAATTGTCCACAATCACAGTGTTATCGTATCCTTTAAAAAATTCCTCAGTCCAGAATTTGATCCAGATCATCTCCAAAGTATTCCTTACTTCACCCCTCCGAAAAAATCATCACGATTCATTTATAACTTTTTGTTTCATTTTGCCAACAAAAAAACAGACAAAGTAAACAAGAGCATACCTTTGTTAGCAGAGATAATTATATATAACACAAGCAAGTTGTTGTATGTTATAGCAGCTATAAATGTTCATTTCCTTATCAGGCTCATTTTGTTTTTCTTTTCCTCAAAGTTATGAAAGAAAAAAAACAGAAACACAGCCGGGAAAAAGCACAGTGTGAATTCTGAAGTCTTAACGTTCTCAAAGCACTCAAGGGAAGATATAGATATGAGTGATACAGGCGGCCTGCCAGGGCGGCATGGGGCGCTCAAAAAAATAAACCTTAATGTTATATTTGTGCAATCAGTTTAATCTGTTAGAGGGGACCTGTGGAGAATTTGTATTACTGGCTCTTTAAAACGATCACGTATGACATCAGAGGTTCCGGCAGGCAACGTCAGTCCTTGTACCAGTACGGGTGAGTGCTGCCGCACTACTACTATTACTACTAGTCATGCGCAGTGACATGTTTCCTTCTTCATTGGCTG
>JAQMYF010000014.1:21145233-21162544 GCA_030014195.1 Neosilurus mollespiculum
TCTCTATCACAAAAAAAAAAAAAATATATATATATATATATATATATATATATATATATATATATATATATAATAAGAGCTGCACATAAATACTAATTGATGCCACATGCAAAACTGAAAGTGGTTTATGTACAAGTTCATATATCATGAACCTGCAATATTGTTTAATATTTTATTGTGAGAGAGTTAGAGAGAGAGAGAGAGAGAGAGAGAGAGAGAGAGAGAGGCACTCATGCAGTAGTGCTCTCACTGTCCCCTCATGCGGACAGCCACTTGGCTCATTGCTAAATTCCATTTTTAATCAGGCATAGAAGAGGACAGAGGGCTTTGGGGGGCCTCAGGACAGCGACAAAATCAATTGGCTAGAACTGACATCTGCCAGGATCTGCCTCTGGAGCCTTTGGAGGTTGCCTAAATGAAATCAAGGCCCCTAATTGTGGGCTGATTAATTCACTTGTCCAAGGCCATGACGATGAGACTTCACTTGCCTTCGGCCTTCAATCACCTCTTATACATAAAGCATTTCTATTACATCTCTCTCTCTCTCTCTCTCTTTATCTGTCATTTCCTCTATCTGCACCACTGCGGAGAAAATCCTCCGTTTTCATTCTTTTTGTTTTGTTGTTGTTGTTGTTGTTGTCGTCAGGAAGGATGAAATGAAATAGAGGCTAAACGAACTGTCACTTGGCTCCAGTATGATAAATATATTGACGCCCTGCAGTGGACTGGGACACATCTGGGTTTTTCTGTGCCATCCGAATGAAAATAAAGACGTCTGCCCCGCCTTTCCTGCCACTTCTCTTACCATCCCTCCCCGACACTGCCACGGATATGGAGCAGGAATTGCCATCCGATCAGCATGCTTTCTGTCTCTGATCCTCCATGAGGAGCCAACGCTTCGTCACCCTGGTATTTCAGCCAGAGGAATTACACGGGTGGTGGGCTGGGGAAACTTTAACCTGCCGAACCCTTGAATAAAACATTAAACAATACCCGCTAAAGAAGAGCCTAGCCTGAGCGGCATTAAACATACACAATACCTGAGGAGCAGCCAGTGAGCCATTAAACATTGATGCACCTCTTGGGTCACATGAGAAAACGCATCTGAGACAAGTGTGCCTCTGAGGAGAGAACCCAGGGATAAAAAAAAAATCCAGAAAGAAGCAGATCTGATCAAAACTGAGCTGAGGATCCTGGAGTCAAGGATGAGAAAAGACTGGCTTCTTCTGTCACTCTTCAGTAACTTTAGAGAGACTGAGAGAGAGAGAGAGAGAGAGAGAGAGAGAGAGAGAGAGAGAGGTAGCTCTGGGGTGTTTTTCCAGACTACCATGAAATGAACGTTACAGAAATAATAGTTCAAGAACTTCTTGCAGTGAAACAACCACAAGAACAGAAAACACTCCTGTAGAACTTTGGATTGTACTTTGGCGGCTCGCTAACCACTAAATCAGGCTACCAGGGACGCCATTGCTAGCTAGTTCGCACGCTAGTGTAGCAACATGTGTTATGCATCATGAAGTTAGAAGAGCTTATCACTAATAATAAGGAGGGTTCACACACTTGCCAAAATTACTTTGGTGGCAATCAAAGAAAATAAGTGCACCCAGAGAGCGCAAACCTCTACCAAGCAACCCATAACCCCTTTATGAGGCAAATAAAAAAAAAAATCAGAGGACAGGTAAATAGCCCACCACATCATCACTTTTTTGGGGTTCTCAGGTTCCTGAAGGTGTTGTTCTCTCTGACAGGTAAGCCTTTTTTATTTTCAGTTTTATGGTTTAAATTAAAAGTTTAAAGGCTTCCCAAAGAGGGACAGCATGAGGACATGGACCTTACAGTGATACATGATATCAGTTCCTTGATGGTTCCTTGGATAATGAGAGGTTATTTTCTTTCTAAACATCTTTTCATTCCAAAAGAAATCGACTAGATGACTTTTCGGGTCTATAATGATGGTATCATAAAAAATAGTTCCTCGATGGTTCCTTGGATAATTTGAGAAGAGTTCCTACAGATATAGAAAGTGATCCACTGAGCTTCACAAGAGGGAAAATGTCATAATCATGCTTTCAGGTGCTAGTTTTTACCATTCTGGGAAATTGTTATATGATCCATCCATCTATCCATCCATTCATCCATTTATTCTTTCATTCATTCATTCGTCGAAACGCTTGATCCTACTAGGTTGTGGGGAGGCGGGAGCGTATCTCAGACGACTCTGGGTGAGATGGAAATGCCAATTAACCTACTGTGCATGTCTTTGAACTGTGGGAAGAAACTCATGTAAACACCGGGAGAACATGCAAACTCCATACAGAAATGCCTTCACTGAGTCCGGGACTCGAACCCAGGACCTCCTAGTTGTGAGGCGGAACCATTACCCCACCAGGCCCACTAACCATTACTACACCAGGAACTAACCATTACCCCACCAGGCCACCTTTATCCATTATAGGGGAATTAATTTACTCCTTTATGCTCCTTCTTTCATTCGCTTAAGGAACTAGTGAGTGACTTCAGTGCTCTGCTCGTTCTAATAGATTTATCTGAGCAAACTGTGTTTTCAGGGCTCTTATAAAGAGTTCTGGAATCGGTTCATGCATCTTTGTCTTTCTCTGTACTGTACGGTGTGTAAGGAGCTCCATTTCAGACAACGCTTGAACCCTTTAAACCTGAATCCATGTTCATTCTGACAGCCTTCACCTTCTCCGACTCGATCCAGCTGCTCCTGAGTGAAAGAGGGGAGATCATTTCACAAGGTCCGGCACATGTTTCTTTCTTTTCAAGCTACGAGGAGGGTGACTTCCTACCACAGCTTTGGTTTTGTTTTGCGGAGTCATTTAGTTTTTTCCAGAGGAAGATGAAAACCATCACCTACAGTCACTGTTTGATTTGAACCCCAGATGGATGAGTCGAAGAGTGTTTTCCGGTCTCCTTTTATGAAATCTGTAGATGTCACACCGTAACATATGGCTATCCTGGGGCCACAAGCAGGAGCTCAGTGTGTTCCAGCAAGTGTGCACTCTCAGACCCGTGAGAATGTTTTCCACCTACTTTTACACAATTCTATAATCCCTCACTTCTGGGAGAACTCATCTCCAGACAGGAGTGTGTGTTTTGGTGGCAAAGTCGCCAAAGGTGATGTTTCCAGTGCATAATAGATCCATTTGCTGGGAAGAAAAACACCGTTCCTCTGCAGTAATGACTCCGTGAGACCCAGGTGCTCTTTGTGAGCTAGAATTTCCCTCTCTCCAGGATTAACTCAATAACGTGCCCTTCGTTCTCTCAGCCGTATCTGGTGTTGGCTGACATTTTCAGCTCTCTGCAGGTCCCGGAGACGTCCCTCCTTTACCTCAGACAGTAAACAGGGTCAAACAATCCTACTGCAGATCGATATGGCCTGGAGAGGTCCGACCAATGGATTCCGCTTGGTCAAAAAGTGCCATAGACGTTTTCACACACTCTAGAGTTTTTTAAATCCCTGTTCCACTTTCCATGGTAAATAAAACTCTGCAGTGTGTCCATGAGACGAGTGACAAGGTCAACTTTGCTGTTAGATTCATAAAGTTGGGTTTATCCCTTATAGCCGGGTCCTAACCTCTTCATTTTAGTCATTTATTTTTTTATGTGTACATTTAAATGCTGATAAACAAAATGTGTCTATCAATCAGCCTCCACAAATTGGGTACAAACCATTTATAAGCCACACTCTTAGTAATGGAAATAAAGAAAACCATTGCAAACAATTTGCAAGGCTCTCACACCTTGGTAGTGTTAACGGACATCCGACATCCGAAGGCTTCCGTTGGTTGTATGGTTGTTTTGTTCAGGGCATGGGCGTGCGTTCCGTGTCCTGCATTTGTCAGTCGGACTACAACCGGAAATGCAGCGGTTGAACAGGATGTGTACCAGACATAGAACACATGTACAGTGGACAATTACTAATTGTTTTCATGAGAAGTGATGAATAACGGTTGTGTAACGGGGGTCCACAGGTCAAAAGTCACCTCAGGATAACTACAGTAAGGCCTCGACTTACGACAGGGTTCCACTCCTACGTCACGGTGTAAGTCGGATCACACCACTTAACTATACTAATGCAGGAGCAAAATCATCATCTAGGATATAAAAACACATTTCTGTGACACGTGAAAACAGAACTAGCAGTAAGAAAATCACATGGAGGACAAATATAAAAGAATGAAATGAAACATACAAAAAAAGAGAACAATTTCTTACTTTTACTCCTACTTACTCCTGACTTATGGCAGGAGCATCATAATCTCGAAACGTTGTACGGTGGGTCCATCGTTTAACGTATGTATAAGTACTGTACATGTAATGGGACCAAAAAGGACAGTAATGCACATCCGTTGGGGTACCATGAGAGTCTAGAGAAACAATGGAAACGACTTTCACCACCAGCTGATTTCCTTTTACAAAGTTTCTCTCCGTGTGACGTTTACGCTCATCATGCACTCTGAACCTGAGATGTGCAGCATGGACGTTTGTACCCATCAGCAGAACCTAAGGGAGATTTCACCACCCTCATCATGTTCATCCCCAGCATCATTAACATGCAAGAGCAGGGTCTAAAATGTAATTTTAGAACTGGATTGGACAGCAATGTGCAGCGTGTGGTTCTGAGTTCACTCTTTCGCACTGGGAAGTGTTTCAGACTCATAAAACACATTCAGCCAGATTTCTTTACCATCTACCATCTGAGTTTTGGTGGAGGTACTGTAACTGCTGGTGTTTGGGATTCTATCGGTCAGTCAGTTTGTCTGTGAACGAAATCCTGACCACACCCATGCATGGTTTTTCACCAAACTTGGTGGAGACACTACCCCACCTGAGTCCCAGAGATGATTTGATTTTGGAATATCAGGGTCAAAGGTCAAGGTTATATCAAGGTCTCAAAATTTTGGGTATACATTAGAGCGCATATAACTTTGAAACGATTACTATACTATACTATATATACCGTTACTACAGAACACTACTAGGAAGCCATGTATGGACTTTCAAATGAAACAGTTACCTCTGACCTTGAATGACCCTCAAAGGTCAAACACCAGCCATTTTTTAAAAATTCTTTAAGCAACAGTTTTTGTGAGAGTTTTTTACTGTCGAATGTACCAAAATGACGAGGTAATTAATACCAGTACCATATTTACTTCTTCATCCATGCTGTGGGGCAGAGCTACCTTACACCCTATGAGCACCCTTCTGTTTCTTCCTAGTCATCATCTCTTTCATTTTAAAATTCTAGTTGAAACCTAAAGTTTGTAGACAGTACTGAAAGACTGAACATGCAGGTTAGTGTTCCCAAAGGCGTAATCCAGGATACAACACAAAGGTCAAATCTGTGTACAAATGGGAAAGTGTAGAACATGCTGGACTCAATATAAACAATCAATGCTCAATAGACAGGCCAGCTGGCTACCACATAAAGGTCGATGCACGGATAAACAAGTTTGACTACAGAGGAATACATGAGGCTCAGGGACTTGAGAGAGTCTGGACTTGAAGACTTGATGAGTCCAAAATATGGAAGAGAAGAGATGTACAGAAAGCTGCTGATGTCTAATCTAATGATTTTGCAAATATTAGCATTGAATTCTCTCTGCATCGTTGCCTGGAAATATTTTCTACAATTGCTAACGTGTATAAAAGTGTAGATTATTCTCGGGTACCCCTATTCCACCAACAAGGTAACTGCACTGCACACTGTCAACATTAGTCTTAAGGAATCCCTCCACCAGGATACGCCGAGACGTGGTCTTCCTGGTCATGCTTCATTCGGCTACATGCTGGAACTCGAACTCTAGTGCGAGCTGTGACACCATCAGTGGGGGTGCCATTAGTAGAAGAAGTAGAAGAGTAGGAGAAGTCAAGCGGGCCAGTGGAGAGTGCAACCCCATCCACTGGTGCTGTGCACAACCATCCACTGATGACGCGTCCTTGATTACATCGATTCCACTAAAAACCGGTGAAAATGTGGGCTGGTTGGCCAGCTAGGACAACGGTTCAAAGGATCCTGAGCGGAACCGATTCCAGAACCCACAACCTGTTGGTCGAAAAGTGCGCTTCTCCAAATTACATGAGAGTTGCTCACTATTTCATTTGATCACTTCCTCTTCCTGTTTTGATTAGCACTTCCAGGTCACACCGTACCTGCAGGGTTTTGTTGTTTCCTCGCTCGAACCAGAAGTTGTTGTTGCTGGACGCCCCAATTCCCTTAATTGTGCATCTAGAATCGAGGATGGATGATACTTCAGCGTGTAAATAACCCACCCCTTACTTGACATCGGACACTTTTTACGCAGCTGGTCCAATTATGCCACCATCATTGTCTCATTCCTCTTAAACAGTCTCTCTATGTTTCCTCGCGGCAGGGACTGAGGCACAAGGATGAGACTCAAGAGAGAGAAACCATATGAGGGTTTTAAGAAACACCCTAACACCTCTCGCTGCAGTCCAATATTATTCCGCCTGCTTTGTCCGTGTTGTGCTAACTTCTCTTGCTAACTCTGGTCACAGCGTTCATCTCCCTGGCTGATTCCTGTCCGCTTTTGATCTTCTGATGGCTCCCTGTGTACGCTCATTTTTTTTGACTAAGATTTTGGATGGTTTTTAATAATCCCAAGTCTCTCCTGAGTCTGGTTCGTTACACACCAGCATATAAATAGGCCAGCCTCACACCAGCATAGAGAATGGGGGGGCGGGGGGGGGGGGGGGGGCGCGGGGTATTACTGTGCGACCATTAGCTCGGCTATGACGATCCTGCGCCAATTCTGTCACCCAAAATTAGAGAGGAGCCTGTAACTCTCGCACATTTTTGTCAGTCTTGTTTGGAGAGGGATCGGCCTGTCAATAAGTGCACCATAATAGTGTGGAAGTACTGCCAGTTCCAATAAAGCAACAGAGAGATCACACGAATGAAAGGTGACCTTGCCGTAATTGAGATTCATCACAGGCGAGGCAGGCGGCAGAGGGGAGAAACAAGAGAACCAGATAAAAAATAGACTCGGTTTTTTAAACATGGTATGAATATACATTTGCAGTTTTACGGGAGAAACGCCAAGTGTCCGATTGCTGGCACTGAATGTCGACTACTGGCTCCGAAAAAAACATTTTTTGTTCATTTGTTTTTGGCTCCGTATGTTATATTTTTTTCTGGACCGAATATTCAGGAGACAAACGACATCCCCTTCTTCCCTCACTCCCAACCGAGAGCAACGCAAAAGAAACTCTAACAAAGCTGAGCGTCCTAACAGTCAGGCTGAAGGTTTTGGTTAATGCACCAACAGCAGCCACATTATTACCTCATATTTAACATTCAGAAGGAATCGACACAGGATCCGGCACCAAGCTGTGTGTCGGGGTATGAATGGGACTCGGTGGAGCTTGGCACACACACGGCGATAGATTATATTGCCTTTTCATCGCCACACAATGGGCAGGTTTGCATTTCAGCTGGATCCTGGAGAAGGGGCCCGAAAATGAAGGCTCAGCTCCCCGGAGTACCACTGTGCCACAACACACACACAATAAACTCTCTGAAACGGTTCTGTGGAAACACACCACAGCACAGCTGGACGCTTTCAGATAAATGAGTGAAAGGAGGAATCGTGCACATTGAAAGCCATGTACTGCCCACGCGCGCACACACACACACACACACACACACACACACACACACGCGGGCATGAACACACATTTACTCGCAGTAACACTCTTACCCATGCTTTCTCAATCCTGATTGGTCAAAAGGATTTGATTCATTTTCTATAACTGTCCTAATACGTTATTGTTTCTATAGTAACAGCTCGTTCGCGGGGACGTGTATGGTGAATGCTTCACATGAACAAATTTAAAAAGTAAGCCTTTCACATGACCAGAATTACTTCACGGTGGGTGATATTCTTTTTGCCTTCCAGAAGTCCACCGGCGTTACCCCGTGAGAGTTCCGTGCACTTCCGTCGGAACACGTGAGAGCCAGGAGAACCAGGAGGGCATGGCTTCCATTCATAGAAAGTTTGGTCATGTTAAAATTAGCCATGAATCAGGTGAAGGATCATTTCAACTGTTGCAACCGTGAAAGCATCCGCAAGGCATTCATGACCTATCAGATGTTTCCGTAGATTACCACAAAGGGAAAAATGTACATGGAACAGTAACTGCCACACAGGCATCACAGTTTCTCAGAGAAGTGCTTAGTGCCTCCGCCTGTATTTCGGTGAGAGACCTCCCCCAAAATTTACTGGCATGGTCCCAAAATGGCTGCAGAAAATGACAGTCGTCTCTTATCAGCCAGGAAAGTGACCTTAGCATTAATGTAACCAGTGATATAAACGGAGATGGAGGTGATTATTTAACGCTCATGGAAGGAGTCTCCCATGTCAGCATTTTGCAACAGCCAGAGATTAAAGATGTTTGTGTTTTCTGACATCTTCAGGACAGACGAGGCTACACTTAGTGGTTTCTCTGCAAGACAAGTTGCATGTTATTTATTTTTATTATATATATATATATATATATATATATATATATATATATATAATATGCTGGTGAGGACAGTAGCAGCTGTTTATCACTTCTGTTTTAGTATTGGATCAGTCTGTAAATGATCAAGTCATCGTATAATTGTGCCCATTATTGTGGTATTTATGGTAGACTTGCTATTCTAGGAATTTTTGGAAATTCCACAGTTCCTACTTGTCAACAATGTGGCACAAAATGTTTAAATAAAAACAGAAATGTATTCTGTTTCATCAGAAAGTATTTCATCAGGGAGAGAGAGAGAGAGAGAGAGAGAGAGAGAGGAAGGAGAGAGAGAGAGAGAGAGAGAGAGAGAGAGAGAGAGGAAGGAGACAGAGAGAACGAGAGAGAGAGAGAGGAAGGAGACAGAGAGAAGGAGAGAGAGAGAGAGAGAGAGAGAGAGAGGAAGGAGAGAGAGAGAGAGATGCTGAGAGCAGTCTTTCCAGCCGTAATGGTAATAAAACTGTTCCATTCGCTACCACACCCTGACTCATCCATAGAAAGGGAAACACACAGGGTTAGTAGAAGGAGTCTTAGGGAGCAGAGATGTGTGATCCTCACTATCGTTGTGGTTACATCACCGCCGACTGCCTCAAGTCAAATGATGACAGATTCAATTCCAAGCATTAAAACATGCCTCTGTAAACATTAGATTTAAACGCTGGCTTCAAAGAAAATGGTGAACATCCCATTTTCACGGCAAGGAAGCTTGAGGATATGTGTAATAAAAAAACAGCACTGCTGCAGCTCTGATTGACAAGGAGCAGCGTCTGCATGGCCTGAAACAGATCTGAGGCATGTATGACGACATCAGGAGTAAAACTAAAGATCACGACCAGGCCATTGAGGTTCATTAATACTTCAAATACGTCACAGGAAGCAGTCAAGAGAACAAGCAGCTGTTTTTTTTCAGTTATTCATGGGTCTTCTTCCAAGGAATAGTGACTCCCGGACACCCAAGGATACATTTCACTGCACTGTTAATAAGGTCCTGTCCACACTACAGTGTCAGAATTGGTTTTGAGCTAATCTGAATCGATCTCCCTGTCCACATTATACCCAAAACCAGTTGGGTCAAGATCCATTCCTGAAGGGGTTTACATGGTGTGCACGCACACCAGAGATCCTTGCAACAAATTCAGCATATCAGGTGACAGAGGAGAAGAACAATAGCACTTCAGGTACGTCCTGACGTGCAGTTACCCAGATCAGTATGCAGGCAGCTGATGTATGCGCCATCTTATAATGGCATAATGGAGTCGATCTTATGAATATATAAGAGAGAGGATCTTATTTGTTTAGATTTCATTAGCGATTAGTGCAAGAGCTACATGTGGGTTTGGCAATCAGTTGTCCACATATTTTTGGTCATGTGGTTTATGCTCTTGTTTAGCGAACGCATGTGGTCGCTTTGTGCATGCTGCAGTCACGGCTTTCTTTTCTCATTCTCTGCATTTATTTAAAGTAGCTTATCAGTAACACAAAGAAAACACAACCAAACTCAATAAAACTAACACAGCAACACCGGTCGCCACACTGATGCCATCCCATAATGCACTGTTTCACATTTAGTGAAGCGCCACTGAGGTCGGGTTTTAGCAGAATGAACATGTCATTCATAGAGTCAGTTGTGTTTAAGAAGATGATGCAAACGAGCCCAAGACCCAATCTTCACAAAACCGATTTCTCCAGAACAGAACCAGATGCGTAAAGGGTAAGTCTGTTGGACTTTTACACCAGAGCGTAGTGGCTCATCACAGCCAGAGCTTATCCCCGGTTTCTGTAGCGTGAAGCAGCTAGGAGTTCAACTCCTCCTGGATGGGATTCTAGTACATCACAGATTACCTTCCCAGTATTTTTACTGGTACCCATTTATACTGCTGGGTGGACAGAGGCACACTTGTGGTTAACACCTTCACCAGAGGGAACCTTAGCCAGAGAGCTTCTCAATCATAGCACCCTCACCACTACACCACCAGCCATTTACCAGATGTGGATAAAGCCTCAAAGCACGGTATGGACCAGAAGAATATTAACATGCAGCGGAATTTATACTATGATACATTTCCACAAACCCGGCAGAAATTTTGCTCAAGCCTCGTCGTCCTAAAAGGAAATGTCTGACTAAGATTCAAGTGACTGCTGCTGAGATGTTTTTCTTCTTGTCACAAGACCTTCGCATCTGTGGTGAGAACAAACTCAACCACTTAAGCTTGTGGAACGTAAAGCATTTGCAGGACCATAACGGTGCTCTTTTAAGGAGGCTAACAGAATTTCTCTGAGGAGCCTCTCAGTCAGTTGCTGGTGTTCAATACAGCGATTCTTCTGTCGCTCTGCATATCGTAGCTCATTTTACCCTCGGTGGTTATGTCACATGCAGAACCACATTAGCAGCTGGCCTTAATTCAGCAGTGGAAAAAGCAGAGAGAGGGAGTCTCCAACAAAGAGCCCTTCTTGCACCGTTTCCTGGCAATGAGCCGGAGTCACATGTTGCTGTCTTGCTTATGGCCTCTCTCCCTGACTGGAAGCTCTTGTCTCAAGACAGCTTGTGGGGAAAGTGCATGACTATAAGTTTAGCCTTGGTGTTTTAGATATTTTCAACCCACTGGATTTACTCTTAAGAATGTACGAGGTGTGAACAATGGAAAAAAAGGACGTGGTTATTACCACATGTGACAAAAGAACAGTCTGGGTGTAGCTTCCTTAAAACAAAAACAGTATGAGGATGGTTGGACAATAGTAGGAAAGCTTGATTAGGGTTAGAAAGAAGGCTGCAGCACTCAAACACTGGAAATTAGAACAGAAAAAGTGGCACTAGCATGTGGGCTGATGGGTGTAAAACCCATACCTTATCGGCTGCGTCAAAACAAACAGCCTGTAGAGCCACAGAATCCAATGGCGGTGATGGAAGGCGGGGGGAGAAAAAAAAAAACAAAACATCCCAAGTGTTTCTAAGGCTGAGGCCTGTGGTGAAAATGTCTTCCATGACTACAATCTCTCAAACAATGTGTAAGCACCACACCCTACCCAAAGGAAAAGGCATCGGTTAAAAGAACATGCTGTGTTTGTGTTCTCGTGAGCTACAACCCCTGGAAAAAAGTATGGAATCACCACTCTTGGAAGATGTTCATTCAATTGTTTAATTGTGCAGAGAATAAAACCCCTCAATCACAGACACAAAACTATTTTCATTTAACAATCCAACCTTCTGGCTTCATGAAACACTTACAAAAATAAATAAGAAAGAAAATTGTAGTCAATTGCAACTGATTCTACAGATCAAACAGAAGAAAGAATTTTGGAATCACCTGTATACGATTACACCTGCTAAATGGTCTGCAGTTAAAAACAGCGCCTGCACACCTTAGTGATCTGTCAAACCGAGCGGATGGATATAAATCACGGCTCCAACACGAGAGATGTGATTCGAAACAAGGTAGAGGATTATAAAACTTCTTGAAGAAGGTAAATCTTCACGGAATGTTTCAGAAGATGTTGGTTGTCCCCAGTCAGCCGTGTCTGAAATCTGGACCCAGTGCAAATCCAATGGGAAGGTTGTAAAAGGGAAGCGTACTGGTAGAGAAAGGAGCACATCACAGCGTCAAGATAGAAACCTTAAAGCAGTACGCCTCGAAATCAGAAAATGCACAACAAAACCAACGAGGAACAAACGGGCAGAAAGTGGAGTCAGTGTCTGTGAGCAAACTGTAAAAGAAATGGATTTACATCCAGAAAAGCAAAACGAAACCATCATTAACATCTAAACTGAAAAAAACAAGGTTTCAGTGGGGAAAGAAAAGCAATCTTGGCCTGTAGACGACTGGATGAGAGGGATACTCAGTGATGAATCACGAATCTGTATGGGGAGGGTGATGATGCTGGAACTCTTGTTTGGTGCCGTTCCAATGAAATTTATAAAAACAACCACCTGAACAAAACATCCAAATCGTTACTGATATGGGCTGTATATCAGGTAAAGGTACCAGAGAGATGACAGCCATTACATCCTCAATTAATGCACAAGTTTTATATATATATATATATATATATATACACACACACACACACACATATATACACACACACACATATATACACACACACACTTTTCTTATTCCATCAGTTGAAAGGATGTTTGGTGGTGATGACATCATTTTTCAGGATGATAACGCATCTTGATGTCGGGCAAAAGCTGTGAAAACTTTCCTTTAAGAAAGACATGTAACTTCAGTGGTATGGCCTGGAAATAGTCCGGACCTCAATCCAATTGAAAATCTCTGGTGGAAATGAAAGAAAACGGTCCATGACGAGGCTCCGACCTGCGAAGCTGATCTGGTGACTGCAATAAGAGAAAGTTGGAGCCGGATTGATGAAGATACTGTTTGTAAATTCAGGCTCGTGTACATGCCAGCTTTCTGAAATTTTGCACAGGCACTCCCTATCACCTAAACCTCTGTGTGGGGTAGCTAATTTGCATATGTGACCTTTGACCTTGAACATATAAAGTTTGTCCTGCAGTTCAGGCATCCTGGCTGAGGGGTTACGACTTTCTATAGAACGGCTATTTTTTCATTTCCCAGCAGTTAGCTTAGCACCCTGCTCCTGCTTGGCACATTCAAAGTAAAGACAATCACAACCTGCCGAGACTGGGCAGAGGATAAGGAACAGAAAGTAATACTGCAGGTGTGTTTTAAGTTTTAAGGGTACTTAAAGCATTATACAGCAACATGACAATATCAGACACAAAGAGTCATCCCCTAAACCCCATCCTCTCCATTTCATCAACCCCATCTCTTTATCAGTCCTGCGCAAAGGCACACGCTGACTTTTATTCCTCAGCCCAAGGAAGCAGATTACATCACCACTGATTAAGTTGAGCTAATTCAAGGCATCACTCAGCACATCAGTTTTGGCACGACCTAAGCATACTGCACCAGTACAGGATGGAGAAGACGGATTCTTCCTGAAAGAAAAACGATCATTTCATCATTTCTCAGGTCCTTTTGATCACCTCGTGGCTATTACTGAACATTTTATTCTCTATGAACTTGATTATAAAAGAGGCTGTAAATGGCCTGCTAGCTCTGTTGAATTCCTGATTTTGATTGGTCAAAAGGCCGGGATTAATTATAAGAACTCACACAGAGATTTGTATGGTGAATGCTCCACACAAGCGGATTATTGGATGTCCCATGTGAAGGGCAGACCACTTAACGGCACACCACCGTCTCTTTGTATATCACGTCCCACCGGTGCAACACATGACCTGCACACTCCTCACCTATTGATTGACCTACACAAGATCTCACACTGAGTGGCACCCTGGGACATCCCACCTACAGTGCTTTACACGCTGCTTCAAGTTTAAAAATGGGTGTTACGGCAATCTTTTCGTGATATGTTGGGAAGGAGTCTCCAGTGTCGGTGCTTTGAAACATCTTGTATCACATTCTCGATAGGAGAATGTGGTAAACACACTTTAAGAATATATTTTTAAAAATTCTATGCAAAATTTTAGCCTCTTATCAGTTGCTTGTCCACTTGACAGCAAGAAGGTCCTAGGTTCGAGTGCCAGGCATTTCTGTGTCGAGTTTGCATGCTCTCCCTTTGTTTGTGTGGGTTTCCTTTGGGTACTCTGGTTTCCTCCCACAGACCAAAGACACCAGGCTAACTGGCTGTTCCAAATTGCCCCTGGGTGCGAGTGTGAATGGTTGCATGTGTTGCCTTGTGATGGTCCGGTGAGGTGTTCATGGTGTACCCCAGTGTTGCCCAATGTCGGATGAGACAGGCTCCAGCTTCCCTTTGACTCGGAGTATGTAAGCGAAAGTGTTTCCTGTTGGGTCGTACCCCTCCACCCAATCATTGATCCTTTTCCTATAACACAGTTTTATTCCTTATTTGACTCAGTTTGCTGAGGTCAACGCTATAAAATACTGTGCAAACTTAAACCTGTCAGGAGAGATAAATATCCATCAGATTGATTCATTCAATATGTGTACATGACTCCCACCATCTCTGAAGACCATTTATAGATAAACTTTAAGTGGATATGTATTGATTAAGAATTCAAACAATAGCTATTGATTGGCGGCTGACCCATCCTACATTAAACATAATCCCTTCTTTCATCTTAATCCTGAAGCTTTGTATGCTGCAATATAATTTATATTTTACCGTCTGCCATATAAAATCACAATAATACTTTGGTTTGTTTATTTGTTCCCTTAAATCGCCTGTTTTTAAAAATGTGATAGTGTAAGAAATGTCACAGCCTACTTTCAAAAGTTGTAGATATTATTATAACGGGTGGAATTGGCTACGACTAAATTAGGGGAGAAAAATCCAATTATTATTATTATTATTATTAATACTACCTGTAATTAATATCTTCAGTCTTATAAATGGTGAAGTAATTATTTCCAGGCTGGAAAAAGGTGAACAACCCAATTCTTATTTATTAGGCCCACAGCTGAGGATGCTGATATATCTTATACTCATTCCATTTATTTCAGAGCTGCCGTTCCATCATCCTGTTTGAAATGAACCTCCTCTAGATGCACAGAGCGAATCAATATTCACACGGCTCATGGTCTCAGATGGCC
Source organism: Neosilurus mollespiculum (assembly GCA_030014195.1). NCBI lineage: Eukaryota > Metazoa > Chordata > Actinopteri > Siluriformes > Plotosidae > Neosilurus > Neosilurus mollespiculum. Next base: position 21,160,380 of record JAQMYF010000014.1, read on the forward strand.
ATCACCCCAAACTAACACAGCAACCTGCCACAGCTTTGGGATTTCTTATCTTTTCGCAAACAAATGTTGTCCTATATAAAAAAATAAATAAATAAATAAATAAAAATTTTTTTTAAAAACCTTTGCCTGCGGAACAGAACACCAGACAAATGCACACAGGATCGATCCGTGTTTCACCAGATAAAGATACGTTTACTTTCATTTTGGAAAGTTCTTTCATTATATGGGTGTGAGATGATGCACAAACGGGTCTGATACCCAATTTATTTACAAAATACAAGCACACAGATCCTGAGTGAGACAAGCGACCAGGAACAGCTTCACTCAGGTGCATGGATTTTTCATTTTTAGTGTTTAACATACTGTATTAATTACAGTATGTTAATTAGTGCCCGGAGAGCATTTGGGGGTTAGGTGCCTTGGTGGTGGTGGTGTGGCGGGCGGGGGGTTTCCTGCCGGTCTGGGACTCGAACCAGTGACCTTTCAGATCCAAACCTGCTTCTCTAACCATTAAGCCATGGCTGCACCAAAGGAAGTGCCCATCATGGGAGTCGAACCCACAGCCCTGAGATTAAGAGCTGACGGAGCCAGCTGGAATAGGTCGGGGGTTGCCTAGTGGATTTAAATTGTGTGATATCATTAAAAATAAATCACACCATATGGCTAGTAGGCTGCCATAAGCAACACACAAACCATAATTTTTTTTTTAGTTTAGTTTTCTTACTTTAGCCTACAGTTACTGCTGCAGCCTGCCCCGCAGCCATGCCTTCCCAGGCTAATGGCTTCACTGCACCTTGCATTTATTCTATGTATCTGAAACTGTATTGGAGAAACGAACAACATTTCAAATCACATTCATTCTCTGGAAAGTGCTGAACTTTTCTCCCCCTAACTGTAGTCGTTACCAATTCCCATCAGTCAAGCATTGCTTCACCATGACATACCATCAAATGATGGAGCGGTAAAAGCAAACCCGTGCCTCCCTGTGACACGTGATGCTGCCCCCCGCGTCTTTATGAACCACTGCGCATGTGCAATCATGGGACGGCCTTCCACACACTGAGGAAAAGCACCATCCTCCCCTTTGTACAAATGAGCTCACAGACACCCTTGACTGGCTGGTTATCGCTGTAAGTGACAGGGAGGTTAACGTATGCCATCCCTCCGTCCTGTGAAAGCTCAGCCAATCAGATCCCAAGGACTCCCGGCTGTGGGTGGACATCAACTTGGATTCGAACCTGAGATCTCCAGGTTGAATGACAGAGTGTTTTGAGTTCGGGTGACGGCAAAGGTCATACTATTTGATTTACATTATTTACATACTTTTTAGCAAGCCCTTGAGCCGTGCTGATGGGGTGGGGAAGATTTATCAGAAAGTTTTATAATAGGATGAAGGATTTAACATTGACATGCTATCTAATGATAATAAATCTCTAGCTTTATTGCTTATCTTAAGCCAAATTCTGCAAAGTGGCAGATCCTCATAGCCCAAAAAAAAAACAAAAAAAAACCCTTATCTCTTTAAATGAAATGGATGCCTACTTAGGCACGGTGGCGTTGCTGTGAGCACAGTAAGAAGGCCTGGGTTCGATTCCCAGGCTCAGAGTGTATCTGTGTGGAGTTTGCATGTTCTCCCCATGCTTGAGTGGGTATTCCGGTTTCCTCCCACAGTCTAAAGACATGCACATTAGGCTAACTGGCTGTTCCAAATTGCCCCTAGTTGTGAGTATGAGTGTGAATGGTTGATGTGTGTTGGCCCTGCAATGGTCTGGTGAGCTGTTCAGGATGTACCCTGCCTTCATCTAGAGTCAGCTGAGATGGGCACCAGCCTCCCCGCGACCCTAATTAGGATTAAGTGGCTTAGAAAATGAATGAATTAATAATCTAATTAACATAATTGTTTTAGGTAAAGGGAGAAGTTAAAGTATTATGACAATCTATATACACTTTAAATGAATGAATAAATGAATGCCTACTTAGCAATTTGTTATTGTTTATTCATTTAATTATTTATAATACACACACACACACACACACACACACACACACACACACACACACAAACAAACAAGAAGTGACATTAAAAGAAAAGAAAAAAAGAAAAGAAAACAAAAGGAAAAAAGAGGGCTTTCTTGTTTGCTCTTTGGTTTAGTTTGGGCGGCACG
>JAQMYF010000014.1:21215687-21237901 GCA_030014195.1 Neosilurus mollespiculum
GTATAAAATAGTGCTAGTCTAAGTACTGCCGAAAAAGGTAGGTTTTCAGCCGTCGTTTGAAGATACCCAGTGACTCACCTGTCCGAACATCCAGAGGAAGTTCATTCCACCACCTTGCAGCCAAAACAGAGAATAGTTTAGATGCTGGTTTACACGTACTCTGGTTTACACTTCAGGCTAATTGGCTGTTCTAAATTGCCCCGTAGGTGTGAGTGTGACTGTGAATGTGATGGTCTGGCGAGCTGGTCATGGTGTACCCCGTCTTCTGAGAAAAGCTTCAGTCTCCCCGTGACCCTAATAGCAGGAATTGGCAGCTCAGCAAATGAGATAAGAGGAGCTTTTTGGATCAGCACAAATAAACAGATGCAAGTAAGATAAGTAATTGATCTACTGAAGTAATTTTTGGTGACTTGAGTCTGGTCTGAGTTAAGTTACTCTGAGCACATACATGTCTTTTTTTCTAAGTGTAGCATCTTTTGGACAAAACAGTAAACAAATGTATGGCGCCTCCTTGAGGAAGGAGCTGGTACTGCACTCAAACTGACAGTAAATGCGACTATTCTGAGTTTTATTTGTATTTTCATTATAGAGAACTGAGATGCTGATTTTCATAATTAGACAGAGAATATTTTTACTCTCTCATGAGTTTAAGATCACATCGATGCAAAGTGGACTTTGATGTGAGGCAGGCAGTACATCACAGCACACACACGACAGTGTTTGAGTTTAGATGTGTGTGGGTGGAGGTAGATGGTGTGTGTAGGTGAAAGTGTATGGCTTGGTTTATATACCTTTACGAGGCCCACATGTCCCCACAAGGAGAGTAAAATTTTGAAATTCTGACCTTGTGGGACCATGTGGATGGGCCCCACCAGGAAAGTGTTTTTTTTTTTTTTTTTAACAAAAAAGAAAAAAACAAAAATAAGACAAAATGGTTTTTCTTTGTTTTTTTAACAAAAAAAAAAAACAAAAAACAAAAACAAGACAAAATGTTTTTCTTTTTTTTAACAAAAAAGAAAAAAAACAAAAAATAAGACAAAATGTTTTTCTTTCTTTTTTTAACAAAAAAGAAAAAACAAAAATAAGACAAAATGTTTTTTTCTTTTTTTTAACAAAAAAGAAAAACAAAAATAAGACAAAATGTTTTTTTTTAACAAAAAAGAAAAACAAAAATAAGAATAAAATGTTTTTCTTTCTTTTTTGTTTTTAACAAACAATAATAATAAGACAAAAAAAGAACCAAAGAAAATCTTTATTTGTTTACTGAGATTAAGGTTAGGATGCAACTTCAGGTTCATTAATTAGCTTCATTAATCATGAGTCAGTAGAGGGTCCTCGCAAGGATAGATGTGTGTGTGTGTGTGTGTGTGTTGCACATCGGAACAGTCTTGGCTAGCTCGCTAGCAGGCAGGGCTAGCTGCTGCATGTTCCCGTGAATCAGGCGATTTAAAGCGAGGACTCGTTCTTGAAATCACTAGAAAATAATCCCGTTTCCATGGACAACACGTCCATCATTACCCAGGTAGCAAATCCAAAGGAGGAGGAAATCATTTCTTCGAGTCAAGAAAAAGGTGAGAGATGTTCACACACACACACACACACACACACACACACGCTGGCTGATGGTGCTGTTTGTTGATGATGGGGTTTGTTTATTATTGTAACACTGTTGCATCAGGATCACACTGGTACAGAGTGCAGACACCCAGCGCGCGCATTACATTCATTTACAGCCGCCAGGCTTCATTATACTCGCGACTTTATAATGGACAGAAGCAACTGTTCCTCAAACAGCAAGCCTGAGTACAGAGGCACAACAACACCTGCAAACAAGCACAGGCAGAATATTCGTGTGTGTGTGTGTGTGTGTAATCTATAAGGTTGGGAGATCTACAGTGAGGTGTAAATATTAGCTCTAGACTATACTGCAATTAAACTCAGTAGAGTTCAGTAGAGATTAGATTTCATATTGAGATTATTACACTGTACCTCATGCAAAAAGAGGGAATTGAAATATTGAAATTCTGAGATTTTGTATTATGCGTTATGTTCTGGATGAAATTATTATTATATTATTATTTATTCCTTCATTTTCTAAGCCGCTCGTTTCGGGTCGCGGGGAGGCTGGCGCCCATCTCAGCCGACTCTGGGCGAAGAAGGGCTACACCCTGAACAGCTCGCCAGGCCATTGCAGGGCCAACACACATACAGCCATTAAAACTCACACTCTCACCTAGGGGTGATTTGGAACCGCCAATCAGCCTACTGTGCATGTTTTTGGACTGTGGGTGGAAACTGGAGTACTCGGAGGAAACCCACACAAGCATGAGGAGAACATGCAAAGTCCACACAGAAACGGCCAGAGTCTGGGAATCGAACCCAGGACCTTCTTGCTGTAAGGCGAACGTGCTAACCACTGCACTACTGTGCCACTCTGTGTTATTGTTATTATTATTATTATTAGAAGTAGTCGTAGTAGCAGGAGTAGTATTTGTACAGTTAGTATTATTATGCAAATGTTATGTAACAAAAATTACCAAAACCACCAACAGTACTACTCCTGCTACTGCTAATTGTTATTAATAATATTGTGTTGTTGTATAATCTTGTCTAATAATATTTTATGATATTGTCATTAAAAATAATTATTGTTATTATTATTATTATTATTATTATTATTATAAAGCAGTTCACAAAAGATTAATAAATAATTCAACTACCCTATTATTACTAGTCCTATTACTCCTACTACTGCTCATTATCCAGAATCTTTGGATGATTCTCATTCATTCATTCATTTTCTGAACCGCTTAATACTAATTGGGGTCGCAGGGAGGCTGGCGCCCATCTCAGCCGACAGGGCAGAGTACACCCTGGACAGTTCGCAAGTCCACCGCAGGGCATAAACACAACTCAGTGGGCTTCTTTTTACGAATGTCAGCAATGGTTCTTTTACATGCCTCTCACCACAGACACTGAGAGACATGGCTGGCCTTTGATAACCCAGTTAGCTGCACTGGGGGGACAGCAGTGACAACTCGGTGATAGTGGGGCGTGAACCCCTGACATTAAGATCAGTAAGGCAGCGCCCTACCACTGGGCCACCCATGCCATGGATGATTCTAAATACATTCAATTTAAAACCTTCTCTGAAACATGATCTTTCTGTTACTTGAGTTTTACATAATCCATAATTTCATAATATTCCTTGCTTCGGGATAAGCAACTAACATGACTAAATATTGAGAACTCATTTTCTGTGTGTGTGGTTTTATCTGCATAAATTTGCTCTGAAGAGATTTGATATTGCAAAATAACGTATGACAGATTTACAATTTCTTAAAATTAATTAAATCAGTGCGTAAATCGTCCAAAAATTTTGATTGAATGAAATAGTTTCAGACCTGCTGACTTTGTAAATGAGCAGTTGAAACATGAGCTCAGCAGCAGAAATAGAGCTCCAAAGACAGCTAAAATGCCTGTTTTCCGCACTGTCTGGTATTAAAAGCCAGCAAAGAGCTCTTTTTAATCAGTGGTCATCTAACCATATAACATGTTGGTTGTTGCAGTCTAGAGCTATCAAACTTCAGAAATGCTGATATTGTAGGATTTTTGCTAAAAATGTGACCCTGTAACCATGTGGTGTCTGTATATTATGATTTCTGATGTTCAAACAGTGCACTATGCCTTACATGAGGGGTTCAAATGAGGGATATTTTAATATATTGATCAGGTTTGCTGCATTATTTTTTGTTTTACAGTTTATCAATTAAATTCTTTGCTGAAGGGTTAGTTGATGACTTATAGACCTTGTATACAGTTTTTAGTGCAAACTAAAAGGAGTGTTTAGTGTTCTCTAGGGTGCTCAGGATGGATATTAAACTTTACTTAAAGTTGTGGTTGTGTTGGAAAACAGTATTTTATTGTGAGCACTGCTATAACTCTAACAGCCACCAAGAGGTAGGTGCCATATTACATGAAATGCATGGGAGAGCTACGAATACAGTAAGGATATTAAAGGAATGTATTCATTTTCTCAAGTTCTGTTCATCCAAGCCTGTTTTCTGCTCAGGCTCAGATCATTCTGGTTGATGATGTAAGCATTCATTGTCTTTAATCACAAGTCTATCGTTTGCGGATCTTCTTCGTATTCTTCAATTTGATTGGGATCTCATAGCCTGTAGATGCTGTCCTCTAAAATGACTTACAAGCAATGCAAAAGCTTATAAAATACACAGTTGAAACTTTACATTGACTGTTTGACAGTTGTGGGATTTTAAACTCACAGTATTCCAGCTTTTTAGCTTTAGGTCTGGTGAAATTTAGAGAGCTGAATTCAGTAATCTTTTAATTTTTTACTATATCTGAGTATTAATGGCCCATCCTTTTGTTTCTCTTTTTGCTTTTTATGTTACACATTTGCACGCATGGTCTGTGATGAGCAAAGAGAAAAGATGTTAATATTATATTAAAAAGAGTTTAAACAGATGGCAGTGCACATGGTCTGAGTGTATAGCAGAGGACAGAGGAGCCTGGGAACATGAACTGACCTCTGAGGCTCAGTGTGTGTCCAGTGGACGGACAAAAACACGGATTAGAGGATTCCCCAGTCATGAACAGAGGGCCATGTGACAAGGCAGAGCTGAGTCCTCTGTGAGTCTGTATGTGTGTTTGTGTGTGGTGTGTGTGTGTTTGTGTGTGTGTGTGTGTGTGTATTTGAGAGAGAGAGGGAGAGGTGGGGGGAGAAAGAGGAAAAGAGAGAGAGAGAGAGAGAGAGAGAGAAATACCTTTGTTGTTCCCTGTCAGTTCTTGTTTTCATACTCTAAAACCAATTGGACATACCATTATGTTTGAACTCACTTGTGCCGATGAAACAATTTTGTTTTGTTTTGTGGGAGCGTAGGTTGTTTTTTTCCACACTGCCTCATGGTACAAACCAAGTCTTCTTTTGACTTTTGCCCTTGACTTTTGATGGCTCAGTAATCTTGAACCGCAGATCTTGAATCAATACTCATGCAGGATCATGTTGCAGTTGCTGTGTTCTGAACACACACACACACACACACACACACACACAATCAGACCAAGCTGAATACAGCTGGCCTGATTAAAAGGGCCTCCAGGGTTATATATAGTATCAATTCTAATAATTGCCTGCCAAAGTTTTTATGAGATTGTTGATAAAAGTGAACAAACATTCAGGATCCTGTTCAGCTTTTCGTTGCTGCTCTAGAAAAACAAGATACTGTATATAACCTGTTATTTAAAGCTACAGTCACTGGTTTGTAAAAGTGTAATTAGATCAAGAATAATTGCATCATTTCCCAAGGTAGGATTCCCAATAATGCTTGCTCTGATTCAGAGAAACATTCTGGTAAGAATCTCGCTCGTTTCTTTCCTTCAGGCATTTGTTTAATGATTCTGATTATGAAGTAACCTATACCCATGACTGAAACACAGATGGCTGGTTTTATATATATACATATACATTTGGCTACTCCAGACTTTGTCTGCAGCTTCCGAACGGATATCGGAAGCTGCAGACAAAGTCTAGAGTAGCCAAATTGTCCGTGAGGGCTCGAAGGTCGGCAGGGTCCATAGAATCAAGGGTCGAGTGTATATAGGGATCTCATAACCCTGATGTATTTAATGTTGTAACTGTTGTATTTTTTTTTAGGTAAATCCCATCACTGGGTTCAAGCATTATTTTTTATTATAACCTCAAACTCTTTTTCTTTTTATCTAATGATGGATATTGATCAGCAAAACACCTTCTTATGCCGCTTTAATAGCCATGTTCTGGCTGACTGTTTCTCCATCATCCTTCAGGAATGCTCCCAGAATTCCTCTGTGTGCGGATCATGGAATACAGACGGATAACAGATACGAGACATATTTCATGAGTTAAAAAGAATCAATCCATTAAAGCCTTCAATGTTTCTTTCTTTCTTTCTCTCTTTCCTACTTCCTTTCTTTTTTCCTTCCGCATCCTACTTTCTGTATCATCGTCTGTTTTGGAATTTTGTTGTTGAATCAAACATGTTTAAAAGCAGTGAAGAGAGAAGAACAATTACTCTGATGCTCCGCCGAGGATCAATCCTCGCCCCAAACTTTTCTCCTCCTCAATAAATGGAAATCATATGAATAGAACACAATCAGCCGGGTGTGAGATTAGCACTGTATTGCTAATATCTCAACATAATAACTTATTACACCTGAATAAACACCTACAAACATCCGCATGAATTGATACCAGAAGCGGTTCCTGAAATGTACGGTTTATTCCAACCTGCACTTGCTGTCCTAAATGCTAATCTGCTAATAGATGCTAAATGTCGCTATTTTGCGCACAACATTTCTTCTTTTAGAAATGTTTACTTACAGGACAGTGGTATAAAAAGGTGTCACACAAATTAATCACACACACACACACACACACACACACACACACACACACACAGATATATGCACTTCCGCTTGCTCACACCAGGTACGCTGTGCTCTCCCCAAGACATTGGCATTAGGCCGTACCGAAGATTAAAAGCTTATAAAGTCTATTTTGGTGTAAAAAGGTCAAATTCTTTTAAAAAAAACGGTCTTACTGTCAAATACTTACTTCTTTGCAGAACCGCTTAATCCTATAGGGTCACAGGGAGACTGTGTCCTATCTCAGCCAACACTGGGCGAAGGTGGGGTACACCCTAAAGATCTCACCAGACCATTGCAGGGCGAACACACACACAACCGTTCACACTCACATCCAAACCTAGGTGCAATTTGGAACAGCCAATTAACCTAATGTGTAAATTGCACACAGGAACCCCCTCGCTGAGCCCAGTACCCTCACTAACCCAGGACCTTCTTGCTGTGAGGCGGACGTGCCAACCACTACACCGCCATGCCGCCCACCATCCAGAATTCCAACTCTAAATGTTGTTAATTTTCATAAAATCAGTTTTGAATAAACAGGAACAAAAGGCTGGCTAGCATTCGCTTTAAGCGAGTAACAGCCACTTCCTTTTTTTTCCCTGTAGTGATGTAGCTGGTAATAGGATATGAACTGATTTGCTAATACTAGATTAGCCAATCAGAACACATGACCGCTTATATGTAGTAAGCAAAGACAGAATAGAACCTGATATAACACTGTTGTATGTTTTTTATAACTCTATTAGCAGTTTTTTTTAACGGAGCCATGTGATGCAGCAGGTTTTAATACCAGTATTACCAGCAGCAGATGCCTTTATAAATATTTAAGTGGACTTATGTCAGTGGTCGTTACAGACTCATGTAGGTATCATATAGTCCTACGGACGCTGCTGCAGGCGAGGTCCTGGAGGCGTGACGGAAATCATTCGGGATAAGAGAAGAATCGAAATGAAACCAGGTGCTGTAATCCTGACGTCAGCGCTAGCAGTGTCATGTGATTATCGCCTTCATCCTGCTTCAAATCATAGGGGGATTTTCGTTAAGCCTCCATCCTCGGAGAGAATTATGGAGACGTCTTCTGTTAAGCATGTGACCTTTGTTTTGAAACATGGAGAGTTATTTCCCTGGAATATCCAGTGGGAAGTGGCACTCGCCTGCAGCCTTCTCCAGGCTCTTTAGGATGCGTATCATTTTCCAAACCATGGCTTCCCTCAGGAGACACGCCAAAAACAAATAGACCAGAGACAAAGCGTCCTTGAAAGCCGGGTGGCTTTTTCACTAGCGATTTGATTCCACCCGCGGCAACTTTCGTCATCAGTCTCTTTTCTCCCCGGCGCTTGGAAATTTTTTATTTTTTTTCCTCGTCCTCCCCCGGCCCGTTTAACAGTCTGCTCAATACCGTTTTTGTTTCCTTTGCAGGCGTAATGATTACTTTGATCTCCGACGATCGATTCTGTTAATTGTGTTACAGTGTAAGACTTGATGTAGATCATAAGGGCATAGCAGAAAAAAAAGAAGAAAAAAATTGTGTAATTAAAAAAGAGCTCTGAGCAAGGTATCCTCCGCCATTATTTCACCAGGAGAAAGACAGTAATTAAAATCTATTAATGATTTCGATCCAGCGTTCTCGCTTGCTTCAAGGGAAGTGCATTTAACTTAATAAACTGGGCTTTTAATGCAAATAAGTAACGCGTCATCTTAAATACATCGACTAGCGTTGCAAATTAAAGGCCTCGGTGTTCGTCTGGTTTGCTTTCATTAAAAGCACGAGCGTTCGGTACCTTATTAGTGCCATGCAAAGATAACCTTTATTGTCACGGATCAGAAGAAAAGCTGATCTCGCAACTCAGCTGCTTCGGTGTAATCATGTCCCATACGACGCCAACATGATAATTACTGAATCTTGTTTACACTTTCTGTCTTGTGACATCTTAAACATGATGAACGGGGCACCATGAAGTTCTAAAGGGCATTTGGACTGGGAAGGACTATCATAGTTCCTAGAACTGTTGGAATAACTACCCTTTGTTGGTTTGTACTGCAGGAACTGCAAACCGGAGCCTATCTTAGCCGACACTGGGCGAAAGCTGAACAACCCTGAACAACTTGCCAGATCACTGAGGGCCAACACACCCAACCTAGGGGCAATTGGGAACAGCCGTTTAGCCTAATGTGCATGTCTTTTTACTGTGGGAGGATACCAGAGTACCCAGAGGAAACCCATACAAGCACAGAGAGAAGATGCAAACTCCATACAGAAATGCCCCAAGCACGGGACTCAAACCCAGGACCGTCTTGCTCCAACTGTCTCAGCTTTGTGAATTGGGCGTCTACCAACCAGCAAAGGCTTTGAGTGCTAGCTCTACTTCCTGCTCTTTAATCAGCGTTATTCACACGTCTTAATTCAAACTGCGCTACTGTCTTGAAACCGACGACACACAATAAACACACACTCTCATCATGCCGTCCTCCATTCTGTTGTCATTGTTGGAAGACGTCCCATGGAATGGGCAGACAACTTAGCGGTACACCCGTTCGACCAGACTCAGGGACTGTTTGTCTGTCTGTCTGCCTGTCTGTCATGATGTCCTGCTTCACGTGGATGAACATCCAACCTGCGGTGTTTTAGTCACAGCTTCAAAAAAAGCATCACTATACCAGCTGTCGACTGACTTAAGTCACTTCAGCGTTCCCACTGGTGGTATGAATGCAAACAGAAAAAATAGACCGCAGGGGTTCAAAGCTCCCGCTGCCCAGGAAAGTGTATTTTAAACTTGATCTCCAGCTGGCTCATTGATTATGTGCACCAATCCCAGGCGAGGTTCCTGTAAGACAAATCCGAGCAGCATTCTCAAGTTATCGTCCGGAAACCAAAGTGTTGTGTTAAAAAAGTTAAATAAGTTAAATTAAGTCCCGCTGGCTCATTAATTATGCACAGATTTTGGTGTGCACCAATCCCAGGCGAGGTACCGGTAAGACAAACCTGCATACCAAATTTTTATCAAAATCTGAGCAAGCATTTCTAAGTTATTGTCCAGAAATCAAAGTGTGACAGACGGACGGACGGCACCTATTCCAATAGCTTTCCCGACTATGTGGCGGGAGCTAAGAAAAGACAGTGGTGGCTTTTATTTTTCGGGGGAAAGCTGCGGGGAATAGTTCCTCTTGAAACGTTCTTAGAACTCGTTGGTCTGAATGCATGTTTTTTTTTTCATATAGATGGTTTTGGAGAAGGAAGTGGGGGTGATGAAGAGGCGGGTATGATAAGACGGTATGAGATCGGACCTTTGGATCAGGAACGCCGTGTGCCGCTGTGCGCCTGATTACCGCTGACAGCGATCCAGATTTTAAATGTGCATGAGAGATCTGCATTATTCATATCATCTTCCTTTCTTTTTTGTAAGAGCACTATTTTTGGCAGCGTGCAATCCTTGTCGGAATCATTAACTAAGCAAACGCGTTGTCTCCGACTCGCCGGAGCTCCACTCCGGGCTCAGGGATCAGAAGTCAGAGTCTGAGTGGTGCCATTTTGCTCCGCCACATTATGCATTCGAACGCAGCACATTTTAATGGGCTCCGGGGGACTTCCTCCATCGCCATGAATCCTGCCGTGAACTTCTACGTCTTGCTAACCTTCCTCTGCAGGATGATGAATAACCATGACAAAAAACCCCACTCAAATTAGATAAATGTTTGTTTTTCTTTCTTTTACTGCTTCCTATTGTTTACTTTGCTGATGTTGTTCCTTCATCTGTAAAAAACAAACAAAAAAACCCCAAATATGCTAAAAACCAGTATAAAGACGCAACTTTTTTTAGTTTGTGTTGCTTTCTATTTTTTTCCAACATGAATTTGTTGCAGGTGCACAGTTGAAGACAGCTTAAGGTGGACCTTTCATCATCATAATGAGCCACTTGATAGAAAACCAGGTGCGTGGCAGTTCTGCCGAAATGCTGAGGCAATGAAACTCGCTCCTTTGATACACTGGAATATTAAATGAAAGTTAAAAAAAAAGTACTAATAGCAATAAAAAAGCTGTATCTAATACACGCACCATGGAGTTAGGATACGCAAATGCAGTCTCTTATCCGTGGCACGTTAACAGGAAAGAAAGAAAGAAAAAACCCGTCTCTACTTCCTGTGTACGTTTCTGTAACTCGTTTTTGTGATGAATAAATTCAGGCGTACGGTTTCAGAGCAGGAGCTTAACTTCAAGTCAGGATGGAAAGGAAGGACGTGAGCCTCAGAAACCTCCAGCTAGAACAAGGATTTATTACCGCCAACATCATTTGCATAATTATATGCATCTCACGAACACGCTGCTCGCACGGATGATCAGGTCGTATCTTAAATCCGCACAAAAAAAAAAAAAAGAGATAAAGTTGCTCAAAAGAGGTAATCTCAATGCTTGCTGCGCATGCCAGATTATTTAGGATTTAATGTTTAAAACTGGAACAGAAAGAAGTCTCGGGAACTGAAGAGAGCTGAAAAGGTTAAAAGTTAAAACTTCTCTCACTTTCCTGGATGATGGAGATACGGAATAATGGAGGTCCAGGATGATGAAGTTCAGGGCGAAGGTGTGTGTACCATCAATTTATAAACATGAGCCAAAATCCATCATGTAACGAACCTTGTGGAAAAGAATATTTGTATAGAAATGCTTCCTCAGGGGGATTTACATTAAAATGGCTGCAGGTCTTTTCCTTCCGATTGAGATTAGAGTAACTGGGCGTCGATGCTGATGATCTGCTAAGAGACCCATGACGACCTGAAGACCTTCTTGAAAACATGCTGTGTTAAAGTTCAATCATAGCCATAGGAGTCGGCGGTGTACTTGTGAGGGTGCTCGGCTCATAAGCAAGAGGTCGTGAGTTCGAATCCCATCAGACTCCCGCTGTACTTAGGGAAGAAATACTGGGAAGGTAACATCCGATAGACTAGTGTCCCATCCAGGAGGAGTTGAACCCCCAGTTACTTCACGCTACTGAAGAAATAGGGCACCTGTGGCCTAATGGTTAGAGAAGCGGGTCTCGGAAATAAATGTCGCTGGTTTGATTCCCAAACCAGCAGGAAAAATGTGTGGCGGTGGTAGGAGTGAGCTGCACCTTCCCTTCCTTCAACTTCATGGCCGAGGTGCCCTTGAGCAAGACACCTAACCGCCAACTGCTCTCCAGGTGCCACACTGTGTGGCAGCCCACTGCTCCGAGTGTGTGTGCTCACTTTGGATGGGTTAAATGAAAAGGCAAGAATTTCCCTTGCAGGTTTAATACAGTATATCAAAAAAAAAAAAAAAAAAAAGGGAAATGTTCTTTTCTGATGAGGCGGTAGGCTCGGGTGTTAAAAGCCCAACAGACTTTACCCTTTAATCATAGCCATGAGTTCCACTTCGCTATGTGTTTTCATGACGTCTGGTCAGTGAAGATTATTTCCCATCACGTTTCTTGCGTGAAGTCGACGATCAGACCTCCCAGATGTTTTATACGAGGGTGGGCTGAAAAGTTCATAGGCTGGCTATGATGCAGTGGTGGAACGAACTTTCCAGCCTTGCCTCGAAAAGTCTTGGCCAGTCCTTAAGCCAAGTTTTCTTTAGACACACAGTAAGATCTTTTCCATGACTGCAGGATACAGCTTTCGATATGGTTGTTTAAGAAAGGAGAAGCTACTCACTGCATCAATTAGGGTTAAAAGATTTGTTGCCGCAGAACCAATCACTGCAGTAATTATCCAGTCAAAGGCTCTGAAGTATTTGCCTATTTAAACAGCGACTTTTTAAGAGACTCAGTATTTTGTGTATTTTTAGACAGATTATAAAGTGGAATAAATAAATATAATCAACACTTATTCCACAAACTCGAATTGGATATGTACTAAAAGCCTGCGTCAGTCATATTCCAAGACTAATTATTCTATTCAATTAACATTCATCCACCAAACCACTTACATTTATAACGTTTGGCAGACGTCCTCTTCCAAAGCTACTTCCGTTTTTAATCGGATTTATAGGCTACAGGCCTTGTCCAACACTGGCAGCTTGGGAGCGCTGGGACTTGAACCGCCAACCTTCTGATCAGTAACCCTGGGCCTTAACAGTTGAGCCATCATTTCCCATCCGCTTAATCTGATTAGAGGGTCGCAGAAAGCTGATTCTGGGCGAAGACGGGGTACATCCTTAACAGCTTGTCGGTCCATAGCAAGGCCAACACACACAACTACTCACACAGACACACATGACAATTTGTAACAGCCAATTAACCTAATGTGCATATTTTTGAACTGTGGGAGGAAACTGGAGTATCCAGAGGAAACCGATGCAACACGGGGAAAACAGTCACCGAGCTCGGAACTCAAACCCAGGACCTTTCTGCTGTGGGGTGAACATGCAAATCACTACACCACCACTCCGACCCATTTCATTAATATTTATTCCACAGCCTTTTGAATGAATATGAACTCGTAGCCTGCAAGAAAATAACCAAGTCTAATCCGATCAAAAGGAGTGGATTAACTCTTTCGGTCTATCCACTGGAGTGAAAGAAATATAACATTTTATTTTATTATTTTAATCATGAAATCATGACAATCGCGTGCTCTTACCATCAAAAGATTAACAGAAATATCAGTTAGCCTAGTATGGACATCTTCCCTGACACCAAGAACCGGAGGCCTGATTCTCACAGAAGGCCGGTAAAGTCGCATTTGTCTAATTCTTTAAAAAAACTTTTAACATCAAATACTTTCGTTCCAAATGTTGTTGCTTTTTGTACAATATGTCTAGAATGAATGAAAGAGCTGACTAGCCAGCATTAGCAATTAGCTTAGCCCAAGTCGCAAGCACTTCAGTTTTTCTGTTATTAAATACCTTCTAACGGTATATGTAGTGATAGCCTAGTCATAAGTTAGCCAATCAGAACACGAGATTACCGCAGTCTGTTGCGGGGCAGAGCCTGCCTATTATATGATATCTAAGAGGAGGAGTATTGGTGCATGCCAATAGTGGCAATTATCCAATGGCAGTGATGCAAAATCAAGAGTTATTTGATGCCTTTCCACCAATCAGAAATAGGAAAATCTTGAAATGAATAATAATGATAGTTATTGTATAGGATATTTTTGCATACATTAAATGATCACTGCAAATTAGAAACTTATAACAGCTCATAGGTTGTAACGGGGTGTGTTTATTTGTATTGACTTTGTGCTATGAAGGCTACTCATGGTGTTATAAAGAAGCAAATTAAAAAAAGACAATGAAGACTGGTACATAATTTTTAGTCTGTGTCCATAAATATATATAACACTACGCCTTATAATGCATTATAACCTGTATGCATGTGTATCATTCATTAAATAGTATTAGGATTAATGTCATTTAAAGCAACGTGATGAGCCATTTCAGATGTTTATTGATTCATTTTTAGATAAGTGTAATGGTGTAATCCAATGTTTGGTGCGAGTTTACTATTTTCAGTTCAAAATGAAATCCCACAGTGGTGGGTTTCACAGCCGTGAGTCTCCCAGGATGAGGGAAGAGGACAAAGCAGTGTTTTGGTCCAGAGACCACCAGTTAGATGACTTCACAAAGCTTCCCTGCCCTTTTATTTCTCAGGAATTATTAAACCACTCGCCGCCTTATGAAGGCCCGATCGACGGAGCACTGCTGGGTCTGTTTTCCTACCGACTGTGCCGAACCTGCAGCGTGCGGGTGGGGGGGCGTTTTAAAGGTCTGAGGCAGTTAGAGAAGCTTCCGGAGCAGTAGGGAGATAAGAGCGTTCTGGGACGCGTATCCACAAAACAGCGCCGTTTACATTCGCTGTCTGGTGCTCGGACGTCATGCGGCAGTGTTTTAAACAGCCTCGGCTTTTGTTTGCTATTGTGTCATAGCTGCCCTTTCTGCTGCCTTCAGAGCTTCTCTGATGTTATTTGGGATTTTTTTTCTTTCTTTCGCAGCGTGTGACCTTAAAACAGCTGAGTGAAAGACAACTGGGAGCTTAATGTACACCATCTACATATCATTTACAAATCTGGTGAATAAAAGGTGGATAATTATGCACTAATTGCATCATAATCGCAGGCTAATGAGCGACACGGGACAGGAAACGTGCAAGATTTTGTCTGATTAGCATGAAACCTAATGCATGAGTTATTTATTTATTTATTTTTTAAAAAGCCTTAAGCTTAGGCTAAGCTCTCACGTAGCTGATTGGTCCATGAGAATTGTCACTGGGAATACCGCAGCCATTCCGTGACCAATTGGACAAAATTTGGGGGCGTTCACTCACAAATAAATGTGCACTTGAGTGAAATATGTAAGCATCTGTGATATGTCGCAGCTGTCATGTGTCTGTCGTACCTCAGTTTCACATGTGGCAGTTGCTGTTTTATGATCATTTTTACCTCCAGAAAAAATCTGCAGTAATATCTGGTAGATCATGTACGCCTTCTGGACTTCTTTGCGGTTGCGGCGTTTGAATTGATCCGGCACCCCCCCTAATTTAATGTCCAATTACCACCTGCCTCCCCATCACACACAACCACTAAGAACCAGGGAGGGGTGTAAGCAATATAAAATGAAAATACGTGGTAACATCACATGACACATGATACTGTCACCTGCATCTTTATGAACTGCTGTGCACACGCATTCAGGGGCAGACTTACACACTCTGAGGGAAAGTGCTATCTGCTCCTTTGTACAGAGGAGCTCACAGATGCCTATGATTGGCTTGTGATCGCTTTGAGTGACAGGAAGGGGAGCATATGCCATCCTTCCCTGCCATGAGAGCTCAGGCACCAAGCTCCCATGGACTCCTAATGGCTCCTGATGGACTCCTGACGGTTCCTCATGGACTCCTGATGGCTTCTGATGGACTCCTTATGGCTCCTGGTGGACTCCTGGTGGCTCCTGATGGCTCCTGATGGACTCCTGATGGACTCCTTATGGCTCCTGGTGGACTCCTGGTGGCTCCTGATGGCTCCTGATGGGTTGCGGCATTAACCCTTATTCAAACCTGCGATCCCCAGGTTGACTTTGATGATGTGCCACTCAGGAGCCCGACTTCCAATCATTTTTAACACGACCGGTTTCTGTTAATGGAAGAGTTACGGGATGATTACCGAAAGGCTAAAATCATTCTGGCCCTGTGAGACCGAGGGGTTATTGGTTATCCTAGCCAGTGATGTAAGAAATAAACACTCGGTAATTTAATTTAGTTTCATTACTGAGAGAAATAAACATGACAACACAACAGGTTTTTTTCTCCCTGAAGAAGTTTTCCATCCGTGCAACGATCTGGGCGGCTGTGTGTGGGAACACGATCTGCTTTTTATGTTCTTATTTCCTGCTGAAAATTTTCCCTTGCAGTCTGCAGGATGTGCCAATACTTTTATTCAAACTTCTCATTATGGTTCGGGAGAAGGAACTCGAAGTTCCAGCATTCGTTTTTGTCGCCTAAACTCACAAAATAAACCTACCTGTGAAGCAGAGCCTCAAGTCGTGGGTGATATTTCTGTATCTTCTGTGTTGATGTGTAGAGTACGTGTGAGGTCTGAAGAACTCCTGGTGTTTATCTCATTAACTTCACTCGCTGTGATTCCAGAGTAAACGCCTTCCTTAAGAAAACAAAATAACGCTCTGCTCACAAGCCATTATCATCTCGATCGTGTTCAGGACGACACTATTGACATCTCACATCACCGAATAAAATCCTGAGCAGTAATCAAAGCTCATCAGAATAATGGAGGCGTTCCGCCTGTTCATGGTGTCTGTCTAATTTCATCTGTTCTTCTAAAGTGTCACGAATTTTCCTTCGTGGGTTTTTTTCTGGTTTCTCAATGTGACAAGTGTTATTTAACTGCCATGTGCTTTTGTTCTGGTTCCTGTCCCGTCTCCACCCCAGCCTTGTCACTGGTTTGTAGCCTGATTGTATTTATCTGTTCTGTGTCTTGACCTGAAATAGCCTTAAACAAAATCATTAAACTTTTCCCAGAGGCGGTGCTTCAGATGAAGAAAACTTTGTGAATTTTTGGAGATGGTCAGGATCAAATTCTGAATCCAGGAATTTTTTGAAAGGATTTTTAACATTGTGAAATAGGACTATTTGGGAATTGGGCTCATATGGGGGATTTTTATGCTTGGCAGAGGTTTGTGCACTCTGAGTATTATTGTTTCCTTAAGTAGATCCTTGATGTTTCCACCAGTCTTGGTTTGTTAGTTTGTATGTGTGCAGGATAACTCAAAAACGCCATGCATTTGATTTGGATTAAATGTTTTTCTACAGTAGGATCGTGTACAAGTAACAAACCATTAAATTATATTTAAAAATTGATCAGTGGATTATGTTGCAAAAAATTCAGAAATCCCCGAAAATGCCTATTCTTTAATATGCACCAAAATGAAATGCCCAATAGGGGGAGACAACTGTGTCAAGTTATAAAAATAGACCACAGGGTTCCAGACGCTTCCGCCGAAAGGACAATTCCATAATATGCCAATATAAAACAAGCATAGCAAGTTTGAAAGCCTCAGCTTCAGCGCCCAGCAGGTAAACGTCCGGAAACTAAAGTGTGACGGATGGACGGACAGACAGGACCCATTCTTATAGCCCTCAATAGGCCTTCAGGAGGTACCTTACACTCTATGCGTGCTCCTCCACGACTCAACTTGTTTCTGCCCTTAAAGGAGCTGCGCTGCTCGTATAACTCCATCCTCGGACATCTATCAAAAGAGATATCTATCAGGAGCTCTGCTTAAATCTACACATTATGAAATCAAATTTGAGGTTTTGGATTAATTTCATTCTCTGCATTGTAAAATTACATTTTAATATTTTATGTCTAACCCCATTTTGGATGCCATTATTTTCATACTACAACCCCTGAATTTGTCTTGTGCCTCCTGTCAGACAGGACCAATATACATGTGCATTGCACGGTTAATGCCCATCTGTTGTATGTTACTTTCATGGGACACATTGAGTGAACTATACAGAGTATAATAATTCTCACTATACACTCAGACACCACGGCAAAATGGTGAACTGCTTATGAAGTGCAATTTATAATAAACGGTGAATGATTTCGGACACAGGGTAAGATTCCTTGATATTTGCACTTTGATGTGTCTGAGTCAAAGTCAACGCTGTCACCAAACATGTTAGTTGCTCTTGAACGAGTCCAACTGCCTTATTGTATAAGAAAACAAACAACCAAAAAAACCCCATAACTACTAGCCACTTACACCTGATATCACCTGATGCCGGTGACTGTAGGAGGCTGATCATAACAGATATGTGCCAAACGGAAGTGCGGTTAAGTATTAGATGGTAAGAATTAACGTTTTAATAATATTCAAGAAATTAAATATAATTATGTAAAGATCATCGACATCCATCCATCTCAAGAGGTGATGGTAGCGCCTTGGGGTTGTCAGTGTCGGTCTTGTCAAGGACACATTCTTGTGTGACTTAGTAGTCCGATTCTTGCATGGCAATCTCGCCCGCAACTACCACAGACAATCCGAGCGGAAAGATGGTGGAGCTAAGGCTTGTGTCTGAGGCATTGTCTTCTGTCCTCCTGGTGTTGGTTGCGTCTCTCTTCTCCCCTCTTGATGCCAACAGTATATAAGTAGTATATCGGCTACCAGCTTAAGCAAGCCTCACACAGGGGCGGTGCTGATGATGCGGTTTAGCGTGGTTTGAAAACTACTAAAATATGCTTTATGAATATGAAAACTACTGAAATATGTGAAAAACAGCCTCCCATGGGGGAAAGTTTACAGGCGGTTCAGTGTAGTTTAAAATGACGTCGGTGAAAACATGGCGTCTAGATGATGGTGATAGACGGTTTTGAAAACCGCCATTAAATTTCAACCATTTTGAAAATCTCACAGTTCAGGGTGGTGGCTTAGTGGTCCGAAAGTCAGTGGTTCAATCCCCACTATCACCACTGTTGGGCCCCTGAGCGAGGCCCTTAACCCTCAGTTGCTCATTTGTACAAAAATGATAATTGTAAGTCGCTCTGGATAAGAGCATCTTCTAAATGCTGTAAATGTAAATGTAATGGTGGTCAGTACCGCAGTCTGCGGCGAACAACATCACAGTGTCAAGATGATGTCACTGCGGTCCAACTTGGGTTCAAACTGAGCTGAACCGCCATCAGAACCTCCCCTGTGTGAGGCTTTACAGGCTATGAGTTTTTAATCTAATCAGAGGTTGTGGAAATACTGTGGTTACGTCCAACTATCAGAACATGGCGCTGGACTTTAGCGCTTCTCGTCCAAGTCCGTGTCTTATAGAACAGGGGTGTCCAAACTTATCCAAAAGGGCAGGCGTGGGTGCAGGTTTTCACTTCAAACAAGCGGGAGCCACACCTTCCACCTGTGTGAACCACTGATCTCAGAACGCGACTGGATCGTGTATCCTATTGTTTGCACGTGGCAAAACCTGAAGCCAGACTGACGCCATCATGGTGAGACCACTTTACTCTTAAAAGTTCTAATTAAATACTTACATCCAAGATGTACATTTCATTTTAACCCCCCCCCCTTTCATCTATGCAGAGCTTTCTTATTTTTGTAGTTTTTTAATTAACTACAATTATCAGTGAAAATATTGATAAAAGTATATTAATTTATGTATTCTGACCATCAGCAGTAAAATTTACAGGGTTTTCAAGCCATGTCAGCTTTCAACAGCTCCATGTTGAGATCTTAAAGCAAGGTGGTCTCACCAAGATGGCTGCCACCGGCTTCAAAATTTAAACACAAATGTGCAATCTAGTCTTTTTTTTTTGTTCAGTAGTTGAAACAGGTGGGAGGTGTGACTACTTCTCGGCTGAAATGAAAACTTGCACCCACATCGGCCCTATGTGGATAAGATTGGACATCTCTGGTAGGTGATGTCTCACATGTGATGAAAACACACCTCTGTTTTAGACAAACTCCGCCTTGCCTACTTCACTCTGACGTCATATCGGAAAATCGCTCCCGTCTGTAGTTCCTCCAGAAGACCCTAACCCAGAGGTTAAAGTTCTGGAGTGATCACTGGACAGTGTTTGTGATTATAGCAGAAGGTCTGAGACGAAATCCAGAAAAGATTCCTGACTGATAATGAACCTGGTAAATCTGGAGTACGAGACGAGACGAAGCCCAGCGCTAGCATTCCATCAGTTTGTCTGTTCTGCTCTGTTCCTGCTTGTCGCTTTCCCATTATTATAATTTTTTTTATTTCTACACGTTCTTCAGTCCATTTTTTCGTCAATCCGACCCATAAAGCAGCAGGCATCCACCGGGGCCCGATCCCTAGACTTCTTCTTTCGGTCTCGGCTCCCAGCCAGATGGTTCTCGCTGGAGAGTTTCTGTTCTCATCCTTCCTTTGAAAGCCTCCAGCGACGCTCTCCTTTAAAAGTGAGACGCTCTGTGTACCAAGACGTCTAACATCTGGTTGGAATGCTGTCGAATTTCTTGCGATTCAGTCAATTCACATCTCATCAATAATTAACGACAATCCTCTTCTCCCACACGCTCGCCGGATCTCTGAGACTCCCAGGTCCCCGTGCATCCACTGAATATAGCTCCTCCATAATGTGATTTATGTATTGCGAGTAAACAAAAAGAAAGATTCACTCTGGTATAATCACACAGCGTGACCTCCTTTAAGCCTCAGCAGGAGCCCGAGGACTCGTCCCTGATCACTCTGCCCTAGAAGTACACGAGTGCACACTTTTTGCTGAATCCACTGGATTTGTTTTTTGTTTATGCAGGCTGGATTGTGGCACTCGAGCCATTAGTATACGTTTCATCGCTCGATACAACGCTTAAACCGGGTCAGGAACATCTTCAGCCTGAAACGACATGCTAGCAGGGGGTACGCAACGCTTCAGTGCCACAGATCGGGGGAGTTACTGATATACATATGACACAGAATGTATAAGAAAGTATTTCTCTAGCTGTGATTATACACAAACTTTATCATGCATTGCTCTGGTATTTAAAAAAAAAAAAAAAAAACGAGAAGTGAAGAGAATCCTGCTGTAGTGAACGTTCATTGCATGTAAATAAGATCTTTATAGGGTACTGTACGTACTTCGGTTTACAGTAACGGCAACAAAACAACAATAATCATAAAAATAACATATTTTTTCTGGGTTCTGACTGTGTTCAACAGAAGTTTGGAAATAATATCTTCCTGTTTTTAACTGAATTATTTTTCTGAATATTTCAGATTAACATCCAACATTTTCCCTCATTTCTACTTCACCAGTCAGCAAGTATACAAATAAATAAATAAATAAATAGATATACGAATGATTTTCCCCCCCTAAACTTTAATAATATCCTCATTACTCCCAATAAAAATACTGCATTCATTTTCATCTGCCGCTGCACAAAAACAAACAACAAAACGCATCATAATTACAGCTGTGTATCGTCCCGGAGCTGAGCAGCGTAAGGAATAAATAAGAAATAAAACACTGCAGGATGTGCGGTTACGGGAAAGTAATCAACGACAGGACGCTGTGATGGAAAGGAATTTTTTCTTACACTGCAAAGTTCATTCATTCATTCATTCACTTAATCAAACCACTTTATCCTACCAGTTATGTGAAGAGGTGGAGCCTATCCCAGCTGACTCTGGGTGAAGGAAGAGTACTCCCTGAACAGCTCGTCATTACATGGCCAACACACACAAACACACACACACACACACACACACACACACACACACACACACACACACACACACACACACCTAGAAGCAATCAAGAATATCGAGTTAGCCTACTGTGCATGTCTTTGGACTGTGGGAGGAAACCGGAGTACCCTGAGGAGGCATACAATTTCAAGAGAAATAAAAATGGCGTCTAAGGCAAGGATGGAGGTGTAGGGGAAGACAACCTAAGAGATGGAGTGACTAAATTGACGAATTTATGAAGGGTTCGAAATGGAACGAGGAAGCGAGGTACAGTCTTGCTGGAAGAACCGTGCTCAGGCCTTCAGTGGGCGACTACGGCTGGAACTAAGACTTAGACTAATATCATGGCGCCCGGTGCTGGGATCACTGAGACTTACAGGAGGAAACAAATGGTTTCAGAAAGACGATTTATTTCCAGGGGTCTACACTGTATTTCATCTTTATTTAATACATCCGGGAAGTGAATAGACGGCTGTGGTCTAATGATTAGAGAAGAGGGTTTGGGAACAAAAGTTCAATTTCCAAACCAGCAGGAAAAAAGTGAGGAGCACCTTCCTCTTCCTCCGCCTTCATGGCTGAAGTGCCCTTGAGCAAAACCCCATAACCCCCCAACTGATCCTCGGGTGCCGCAAAGTGGCTGCCCACTACTTGAGAGTGTGTGCTCAATTCGGATGGGTTAAATGGCAAATTTCCATTGGGGGAATAATACAATGTATCAATGATAATAACAATAATAACAACAACAACAATAATAATAATAATAATAATAATAATAATAATAATAGTAATAATAATAATAATAATATTAACAATTATAGTAATAATAATAATAATAACAATAATAATCATCATCATCATCATCACAATACTACTACTACTACTACTACTACTACTACTAATAATAATAATAATAACAATAATAAAGGAATCTTTAAAGTATTTAATATTAAGAACATGGTTTTATTTTATTTTAAATTTA
The DNA here is from genome assembly GCA_030014195.1 of Neosilurus mollespiculum. Lineage (NCBI taxonomy): Eukaryota > Metazoa > Chordata > Actinopteri > Siluriformes > Plotosidae > Neosilurus > Neosilurus mollespiculum. The sequence goes on from JAQMYF010000014.1 coordinate 21,237,786, forward strand.
AACATTATTTCTTCCACCAAACACAATTTTTTTTGTACTACTGGACTACAGGCCTTCAGCTAACAAACTAACATTGTGCTAACCAGCTTGCTCCATGCTAACCAGAAAGTAAGATC
>JAQMYF010000014.1:21242593-21270818 GCA_030014195.1 Neosilurus mollespiculum
GTTGTATTCAGTGGTTGTAACAGGTAAAATAAAAAAAAAGATGAAAACTTTGAAAAGTTTACAAGCTCTGTTATTTTAGCGGCTCCCGACTATTTTTTTTTTTGGCAAAAGAGGGGCGCAAAACGGCTCTTTTGATAATAAAGGTTGCAGACCCCTGCTTTAAACCATTGGTCTCCAACCCTGTTCCTGGAGATCTACCTTCCTGCAGGTTTTAGTTTAACTGGGCATAATTCTAATGAAATGTCTCCCCCTAGTGGGCATCTGATGAACATTTTTTCATACATTACTTGCACATATTGACTTTAATGATTTATTCATTTTTTTAAACAAGAGCCCATGCATGAATCACCTCCAAAATTGAATGGTTTGTCAGTTGTACCCCACCCTACCCTAAAAAAAAAAACATCCAAGTTCATGTATAATGTTTTGATTTATATTGCACACAAACAAACAAACAATCAAACTGACAATAAAAACATAACTTCATGGTGGAGGAAATTCTTTCATAATGTTGTTGAATTCTGGACTGTGATTGGCCAGAAGCTGTTGATTATTTTATAAAAGCCCTTCAGTCGACCATAGCGCAGGTTTTTATTTCAGCGTTCTTTCTGACGCATTATTGTTTCTATAGTTACAGGTTGTTAGCAGGGAATTTGTACAGCAGATGCTCGATGTAAACCGAATGGGTCTCTGGTGTCAGTGTCTTATGATATAACTTCAATGAAAAGAAAAAAGAAGACAGAAGGAATGTTTATAGCTGCTGTAACGCTAATGAGAATAGGAATTACCGTCAGTATTAAATGTAATTTTAAATGGATTTCTCTGATTAAAAACTAATAATAGTAAATTGTGGAAATGCCGTTGAATAAAAGAACAGAGCATTGGAACATCCCACCGTGGCGATTTATTCCTCCGTTCTTTCAGCGCAGTGATAGGCTTCATGCTCTTGACCCGTTCTTCAGGTTGTGAACTTTTGCTGCTGGTTTTTTTTTTTATTATTTTTTATCTCCAGGGAACAAAATGAGACCTTGAAGGCCGATGAGAAGTGCATGTAAGAAAGAGCGCAGCCCATTTTAGCGACGGAGTATTTAGCGGCTCGGTGATGGTCTGATAATCTCCAAGGGCATGTGAGCGGTCGTTAGTGCCGCGGATCACCTTATTCTCCAGGAAAAGACGGACCAGGCCAATAAGTTATTCCGCCCACCACTAGGCGAGATGCTAATGGTCTCTCTCTCTCTCACTCACTTTCACTCTTTTCTCCGCCTGAGGATGAATCCTTGCCCAGTGATGAGTCTCCTCTATCGCTTTATCACCCTTCTTCCTTCTGCTCTTCCTCCTCCTCCTCTTCAGCTCATTCAGCTTTATGACCTCTGTGATGATGAAGGTCGTTTTTCTAAGAACGCACATCGATGTCCAAGAGCTCAGATTTTAATGGCATGCCATTCGTAATCACTTAATGAGCGGAAAACACGTATTAGCACAGACCCACGGTTCTCAACGTGCGTACACAAAAAAATGACATGTAGAATTTCATAAAGTTTCTACCAGAGTCGGAGCTTTGGACAGCGAAGACGCCTTTAGATTCTGGATTGGGGAATTCTTTAAAGGTTTCTTTTTAAAAGTGAGAGGATTTTTGACATGTTTGAATCTTGTGGGAGATTGCTGGACTTGGCGGAGGTTTGTGCTCTCCGAGTGCTCTTCTTTTTACTGATATTAGCATTTTGCTGATTTTTATAATTTATATTTATATACCCTATATATCTTTTTTTAATTAGAAAATGATTGGTTCATAATTAATATCAGGTAAAACTGTATTTATTTCCAAAAGAATAAAAAATGTAAGGTCAAATTTCATGAAACAGAGCAGGTGTGGTGTCGATGGAATTTATTCAGTCATTCATTCATTTGTTCATTCACTTGATTTATTCATTCATTCATGCATTCATTCATTCTTTTGTTCATTTGTTTATTTATTTGTTTATTTACTCACTTATTGATCTATTCATTCATTTATTCCGTCATTCATTTATTTATTAGTTCATTCATTCATTCACCCACCTGTTGTTTTTTTTTCTTTTTTTTTTTCGTTTATTCATTCATTCATTTGTTTATTTGCCAAACTGCTAAATTCTATTCGGGTCATAGGGATGCCTCAAGCAACTCTGGGTGAAAACATGGAAAAACACACACACACACACACACACACACACACACACACACACACACACACACACACACACACACACACACAAATATTCACACTCACTCTTAGGGGCAACTTGAAACAGCCAGTTAGTTTAATACGCACGTCTTTGGAGTGTGAGTGGAAAGTGGACGCTTGCCGAGACTGGGACTTGGACCCAGGACGAGATAGATGTGCTAACCACTATACCAGAAAGAGGCCCCTATCAGTTTAACAAATATAGTTAAATATAAATATTTATTGTACAAATTTAGGTAAACTGTAATATTTAAATAACAGGATCATGTTTAAAACAAACAAAAAAAATGCAAGGAAAAAGAAATTTTAAAGAGCAAACTTCTGTTTCTTAAAGATCTTGAAGCTAAAAAACCTGACACTGGAGACTCCGTCCTTTTGTTACATAAACTGATTTTCTCCTCCTACTAAACTTCATATTTAAAAAAACAAACAAAACAAACAAACAAAAAAAAGTTTATGCAGAACATAAAAAGTAATTCTGTATTAAACGCCGTTGTATCTCAAACAGTAACGGAGATACCATCCCTCTGCACGCTACGCTAAAGATCAGTAACTGAACATTCATTCATTCATTTTCTGAACCGCTTATTTCTAATTAGGGTCGCAGGGAGGCTGGCGCCCATCTCAGCCGACTCTGGGCGAGGGCGGCGTACACCCTGGACAGCTCGCCAGGCCATCGCAGGGCCAGTAACTGAACATGCTTGAGTTTTTTTAATCAACTCCTGAGAGTCCTGAACGCTCCGCCCTTTAAACTTATCAGCATTTTATACATTCATGTAAAAAGGTCCTTTCACTGTCCACTCATCCTCGTTCGTCATCCCGACGTGTCTCCTACAGTCATCCCAAATTCACTTCTCCGCTCAAATGAGTTTGGAATAACAATTCTCGATACTGAGTTCAGTGTGGCACTGGGTGGTGTAGCGGTTAGCACGTCCACACATCCACCCGACAGCACGAAGGTCCTGGGTTTGAATCCCTGGCTCGGCGAGGGCATTTCGGTGTGGAGTTTACATGTTCTCTCCGTGCTTGGAGGCAGTGGTGGCTCAGCAGTTAAGGCTTTGGGTTACTGATCAGAAGGTTGGTGCTTCCACTGTTGGGCCCTTGAGCAAGGCCCTTAACCCTTGAATTGGACAAAAAGATAAGTCGCTCTGGATAAGGCCGTCTGCCAAACACTGTAAATGTAAATGCTTGCGTTGGTTTCTTTCGGGTACTCCAGTTTCCTCCCACAGTCCAAAAACATGCACGGTAGGCTAACTGGCTGTTCCAAATCGCCCTTTGGTGTGAGAGTGAGTGTGAATGGTTGTGTGTGTGTGTGTGTGTGTGTGTGTGTGTGTTGCCTTGCGATGGACTAGCGAGCTGCTCCGGGTGTACCCCGCCCCGTGACCATTATAAAAATTAAGTAGTTTGCCCCCGAGGAGCAAGAGGACGTCATCTATCTAAAATCTATCTAAATGCTCAGATTCTTCTTTTTTAATAATTGAAGATCAACATGTTTATGTCTTGCTTCATGCTTCCACCAAAGGTGGGACAAAGAAGCTCCCATGATGAAGGGCCTGTTAATAAAGTGTCTCTTTATGAAAACCTTTAAAAGGTCCTGGGTTTGGAGAAAGTAATCCAGCGAAGCCATGGTGTGTAAAATTGGATTTTGCGGCACGGCCGTGTTGAAGAACATCTGTCGATAGATGTTATACCCTGTCTGTTCCAATCTTATTACACTATCTTGAGATCTGTACGGCTGTTCTATAAAGCAAATGAGTTTTCATTACATCTAACGCAGTGTAGCACGTGCGCTGCTAATAAAAACGCTGAGAGCATCAATTACAGCCTTTTCTAATAATTCCACCATGATGAGACGCACATATTCGCTGTCGAACGAGCAAGGCGCCTCGGAGAGAAACCTTCCGCTTAACGTGGGAGGACTGTTGTGCTTTAGTGCATGAATATTTATATTTTTATATACTGTATATTTATACATATTTCGACCCAGCGGTTGTAGCGTGCTATCGATTTTGCTACCTTACATTACATGGAGCTTGAAAACAGCATGTTTATCTAATCTTCTTTTCTCTCTTTGCTATTCTGGGACAGAAGGAAATGATACATAACAAATACTGAAGATTTGATTTTAATTGTTGTAAGTGTTAGAAGAACGCTCATCTATTTAGCGCTCGGATTCAGGTTTTTATCTCCCCGTGTAATGAGGCGGAGACTGCTGATTCGGAGACTAGTTTGGATAACGAGGCCAGCACTGCTGCTGCTGCTGCTGCTGCTGCTGTCCTTCCCTCTTCCTGCTGCTGTAAAAAAAAAAAAAAAAGAAAGAATGAAAGAAGGAAAGAAAAAAGTATTCCGCAGCTTTAACTAGATCGTGACCTCAGGGGTTATGTGAAAGTTAAGTAATTGGACCAAGTCTTGAGGGATTAAAGAGCAAAACAAACCAGGAGTAATGTAGCCGGGTCGGATTGCTGCTCTCAGCTCTTCTTCTTGCCCTTTTGGTGCCACGTCCGACACTCTTTCCCTAATTGGTCTCACGGTGTTAATGTGGCCTCTTTATTCAAAATGGAGCAAAGAACAATACAATAAAACAGCAAACATCTGTGGAAAATCTGCATGGGTGGCAACTAACACCAACAACACGGCATTATAATATTTAAATAATGTAAAAAAAATAATAAAACAAACAAACAAAAAAAAACCCTAATTCGAGCTGTATTTAACTAAGAACTTGGAATTTTATCCAGAAGAAGCATTTTTAAAGAGTTTCTTTAATGTTTTAAAGTTTAATTGTTGAGAGGAGCCAGTTGAGGTGGCTTGGGCATCTGGGTAGTGACCACGAGCTTTGGGTAGAGACCGAAAGAACAAGATTGCGGATACAAGTGGCTGAAATGAGCTTCCTTCGCAGGGTGGTGGGGCTCTCCCTCAGAGATAGCATGAGAAGCTTTGGCAATCTGGGAGGAGCTCGAAGTAGAGCCGCGACTCCTCCGCGTTGAGAGGAGCCAGTGGTAAAGTCTTTAAAGTGGTAAACACTGAGGTGTTTCGGGCATCTGAGCCTCCCTGGTGAGGTGTTTCGGGCATGTCTAACCGGGAAGAGACCCCGGGGTCGACCCAGAACACGCTGCAGGGACTACGTCTCTTAGCTGGTCTGGGAACGCCTCAGTGTCTCCGCGGAAGTGCTGGAGGAAGTGGCTGGAAGAAGCACGTCTGGATCTCACTGTTAGGCTGCTGCGACCCGACCTCGGATCAAACGGAAGATGATGAAGATGATGATAATGATGATGAAGTTTAAATGGAAAAATAAAAAATATATATAAAAGACTAATATGATGATGATGATAAATAATACACAACGTTCATTTGTATAAAAATTCATTCATTCATTCATTTTCTGAACCGCTTATTCCTAATTAGGGTCGCGGGGAGGCTGGCACCCATCTCAGCCGACTCTGAGCGTGGGCGGGGTACACCCTGGACAGCTCGCCAGGCCATCGCAGGGCCATCAGTCACACAACCTTGTATAAAAATATTTTATATAATTTTATATTATATAATAATTATTATAAGATTAAAAAATGTAAAACTGGAACTCGAGGTGCTCTCATAAAGTTTAACGTAGCTCCATCCTTCAGCACGGATAAATGTAGTAAATATTCCATATATGGTACTGGTTTAGTTCCCCATGTGCTCGTCCTACCCTACAGTCTACAGCATGTGGATGTAGCCAAATTAATGAAAAACTCCCTTGCATAAAGGATTTATGGGATAGCTGCAATTTGACCTTTCAAGGTCACTCAGGGTCAAAGGTAATTGTTGTAGGGTAGTGTTTCCACCAAGTTTGGTGAAAATATGTTTATGGGCTTACTCAGGATTTTGTTCACAAACATACAAACAAGCTCTGATGATTACAATAAGCTCTGTATGGGGTGACGCTAATAAAATCAATAAGACTTATTAAAAAATAAATACTAAACCAAATACTTGCAAAAATATTTTAGACTGAAGGAAATAGAAACTGTTGTAATTCAGATTTTGAAATATATATTTGTTTTATTGCACATTTTGTTTTTAAATTTTTTGTGAATTCATTCCAGTGGTGTTTAGCAGCAAAGCTACATTTTTTAATTATTGACTCACTGAGCTGATCCGTACTCATGGATCCAAGAGATTTATTTAGAATATGTAACATTTTTAAGCAGATGTATATTGAGGTTAATCTATCCTGGATTATCCAACATTAAAGACTAAATTTAAAAGCTGTTCTGTCACCAGTGTGAAGATTTGGACCTGGAGTGATCTCCCCTGTTTTTCTTTATTCTGGTAAAACTCTTACAGCAGCGTTCAGAACGCGTCCTGACTCTTGAATGCTCTTTTCAGAAGGAATATTTAAAAGACCTTTACAGTCGTGTACATCATCAGGATACAGTATATACAGTATTACTGCGTGAACCCATCTAGCAGAAATGGTTAACTCAATCAAAATGGCTTCCAGATTCATTATTAATCTGCACATGGTGTAGAATAGGGTTGGTTTTAAAATACAGTAGATACGGTGTAGAGCAGAGTGCATGCGTTAACCGGCGTGCAGCCTGTTTCTGTTGCTCCTGCCCTTTCCTGTACGGTATAGTGAGGGTTGTTTTTATCCTTTTTATCCCGTGAAACTTTCGTGGGAAGTTTTTTGTATTTTATTTTTATTTATTTATTTTACACCATTTACTCCAGGATCAATAAAGAATTCTGATTCTGAAAGAACACATTTGTTCAGCAGTAGAGATTATGTTATACCGTTTTATCATAGAGGTTAAAAAAAAAATCCTTGACACATGTGGAAGCCAGCACCACAGCAAAGTAACTGGCTATAAGCCAGTTTTGCTACCCTTTGTGCCTACATGTAACTTAAAGACAGTAAGAGGCATGGAGGAGGAGTGTGAACCACTTTTAGTCTTAATTTTACCTTTTAAAGTTACTTTGAGTTGTTGTTCAGCTTTCCTACATTTTCCTGAAGTCTCATGTGCAGAGGTAAATACACATAACCTTAATAATGACAAAGATCCGGAAGGTAACTGACATCACCAACAAATTTAAAAGTGAAGATGTTGAAAAGTGTATATGTATGTAGTACGGAAAATCGAGCACACGCTGATCGTGTTCGGTCCATGCGCGGAGCCCACGCAAGTGAGGTTTTGTGTGCGCGGAACAAATTAAATGCTTGCTTGAGTTTTGAGACTAATTAAATAGCATAAAGAGTCTTTCGTGAACCATATGACAAGAAATCTCAATGATGGAAGGAAATTACACATTCCATAACGACACATACATGTAAGGACATGGTTCTGATTAATACCGCTAAAAAAGCCAGCATTCAGAGAGTTGATCAGCGACATCGACCACAGGTATGATGTCTAGCCACGAACACATCAATCATGTTGACTTGCCAAGTTTATATGGTGGATGTTGTGTACAAAATTTATTTACTTTAAATAAAAGATGATGACAATGAAATGCGATGAAACGACAGTATGGTCATTTTAAAATACTATTTTAATTAATGAAAGGAAAATTATATTGTAATGTATTCTTTTACAGTTACTGTAATATAAGGTTATTTATACTGTACTAAAAGATTTTAACCATACCGCCCACCTCTAAGGTAGAATAGCACTTGATCCAGTGTGGATCTTTAATTTGCAGAAGGCTGAAGAGTTCAGGACACAAGCTCCATTTAAACAAAAGGCAATAAGGAAAAAATGGTAAGACTTTACAATGACTTGTTTACAAAATCCTCCAGTCAGAGTCCGTAATGAGCCACGACTGACGAGTAAAATGATGATTTGGCACGAAGTGTCGCCTGGGTGAGGTTTAATGAGGCTCTGGATGCGACACTTAATTGTGCGCACAACTTAATGAAGCCGTGAGATGCTAATCGAGGACATAAAATTATATATTATGTCAGCATTAATATTAGTTTTTTGTCAGCATACAGTATTTACAGCCGCAATCTGAATACCAGTGACATCGAAAGCGTCGTGCAAGATTTTAAAGATTTTACAAATAAACATAAATGCAACTTCTACCAAAAAAATAAAATAAATAAAAAATAATGGTGCACAAGTAATTCAGTGCTACAGTGAAAAAGTGATGAGGCTTCAACACGTTTACGAAAGCCGAAGTCGACTTTCCTCCAGTTTGACACGTCTCCTTATTCTTAGCTGCGCTAGTTGGACATCAGAGTCGTCTCTCTGAGGAGACGCGAGTTTTAATTGGTGTGAAGACATAAATAGCGGAGTGGAGGTGAAAAACGTTCTTCTTGGCTTTAAATCATCGTCTCTCCGAGTGAGACTGGGCGACACGCCAAGTGGACTTCCTTCACGTTGGCATTTTCTCCATCATCTTTCGTTTTTTTTTCTCTTTCACCATTGCCGCACGTTTTCCCATGTGCCTTGGCGATGTCTCTCCTCGGTAATACTACTCTGGCCTGAGAATTATGCAGGATGAATTTTTTCATGACACTGAAATGTCAAAAAAAGTAATAAGTTATCAATCTTCGGGTGATGCTTAAAATGTAAATGAGCTGGAGAGTGGCGGATGGATGAATGTGCAACCTCATGGTGACTAATTCGTCACAAGTTCTTGAGAAGCGACTGAACTGGACAGACTGAGGGAATATTTCTCAGACTTTTTGCAGACTGTATTCATTTCCTTCATCCTTCGCCTTTTATCCATTAATAATAAAAGTAACAATGTTTTTGTAATTACTGTAGCATGCTGGTGTGTAACTTTTAGAATCTTGTTTTTTCAACAACCTCCACTCAATCGTCATCTCATTCATTTGCTGGAATGCTTAATCCTACAGGGGTCTCAGGGAGGCTGGTGCCTATCTCAGTCAACACTGGACAGAGGCAAAGTACACCCTGAACAGCTGACACTCGCACCTAGGGGTGATTTGGAACAGCCAATTAGTCTAATGTCATCAGACTGTGGGAGGAAACCGGTGTACCCAGAGGAAGCCCATGCAAGCACAGGGAGAACACAGAAACACCAAACCCAAGGCCGGTAATCGAACCCATGACCTTCTTGCTGTGAGCAGACGTGCTAACCACTACACCACAGTTCCTCCCCCGACAATCTCCACAGTTTATGTAATTCTTCTTAATCCTCAAGTGTTCAAAGTTCAACCTTTTGACCAATCAGGTTGCTGGGGGAATCAAAACACTAGAGAAGTTCAAAGTCTATGGAAACAAAGCATGCAGAGGTTTGTCTTTAAAAATAAACAATGTATTTGTGTTTTCAGTGACACATGAAGGGTCTGCCTCACAGCAGGAAGGTCCTGGGTTCGAATCCTGGGCTCAGTGAGGGACGTTTATGTGTGGCGTTTGCATGTTCTCCCCGTGCCTACGTGGGTTTTCCAGGTACTTCGGGTTCCTCGCACAGTCCAAAGACACATCAGGCTAATTGGCTGTTCCAAACTGCCCCGGGGTGTCCACTACTAGCCCTGCACTGGACTGGTGAGCTGTTCATTGCTTATCTGCTGTGTGTGTGTGTGTGTGTGTGTGTGTGTGTGTGTGCTTGTCCATGTCTGCGCATATCACTGTCTTGATAACACGGTTTAAAATAACACTGAAATGAGACACTGCACCATTGACTTTAGACTGGAGGTATTTTGGGCACTCATGCAGTCCCTTTCTGCTGCCTCAGGATAGCAAAGCATCACAGATGCGCATGACCACACCTTGCTCTAAACAAGATGTTTAAACGTCTAAACATCGTGGGCGCAAGATGGCAAAATCAAAACGCAGCAGTTTAGGGTTCCCGAGTGGTGCATCAACTATCAACCTGGAGATTGTGGGTTCGAATCCAGGTTAATCCATGGGAGTTAATTGGCTGAGGCATATGCTCACCGCCCTGTCACTCAGTGAGATCACCAGCCAATCATGGGCGTCAGTGAGCTCATTTGTACAAGGGACGGATATCGCTTTCCCACCCAATGTGTCAGGCTACTCTTGAATACACATGCGCAGCAGCATAAAGAAGTGGGCGGCAGCATTATGTGTCATGGAAGGGGCACATGCTTGCATACACCCCTCCCTGTTTGGTGGAGGTCATGTGACAGGAAGGTAATAGGATACTTAGGAAAGAAAATGTCCAAAACTCATTGTGTCTGGTGTAGGATCGAGGTGTAAGACAAAATTCCAGGAGTCTGACGACATGTTCACTCTGTGACGTCTAGGATTCCTTTTTCTCAAAAATATTCTGAGACCATCATAAATTTACTGGATTATTAACATCACTGCTTGGTTTGGATCCACGTTAAACACAAACTGGGGAAAATGATTATTTACAAAGCATGCTAAAGGGTAAAGACTTTTTATTCAAAACAGGTTTTATTTAAAAATAACAATAATAAGAGTGAGAGAAAGAGAGAGATGGAGAGAGACAGAGAGAGAGAGAGAGAGAGAGAGAGAGAGTTTCGTTCTGCTTAACAATCATTGGACTGGAAATGTCAGCGTGTACAAAGCAGCGCGTGTCCCGGTTTGTTATGAAATGTCAACGCAGATTGTATTTACTTATCTGTGATAGAGGGACGCAGGACACAATGGAAGTGTTGTCAAAGAATGGAAAAAAAATAAAAATAAATAAAATCACAAAGCGATATTTATATTTCCCTGCAGGACAGGTGATGGACGGAGTCGAGGGATTTGGAGTTGTTCCTGTTTTTTTCTTCTTTTTTCAATTAAATTCGTACAGCAGCATCACAAAACCAGCCACGTCTTAATATAAATAATATATAAATATTTAAACACAAGAGCACACTGTACAACAAAAACATCCCCTCCGGCGAATTGAATTCTTTCATCTCATTCACTGAAACACTTAATGATACCAGGCTCTGAGCGAAGGCGGGGTTACACCCTGACGGCTCCCCGGAGCATCGCAGGGCCAACACACAACCATTCACACTCACACCGAGGGGCGATTTGGAACCGCCAATCTGTCTGGACTGTGGGAGGAAACTGGAGTACCCAGAGGAAACCCACGCAAGCACTGGAAGAACATGCAAACTCCACACAGAAATACCATCGCCAAGCCCGGGACTCGAACGCAGGACCTTCTTGCTGAGCTGTTATTCTGTTAATGATTTCAGTCTTGATCTGAAATCGACTGATTCAGAGTCAGAAAAGTTTTTATTGGCGTGCGTTCACTCCGAATCAGTCAAAAGGGTAATTATTCCCTCATCTGCCTCCCCAGTGTCAGGTCACAGAGGTCACAGGGGTCACAGAGGCCACAGAGGTCAAACAGGACCCATTAGTGCACTCCGGAGCAGCACACACACACACACACACACACACACACACACACACACACCAATTCTCTCTCTTTCACTGAATCTCCACAGTGCAGTTCACTCACACAGAGAAATACGGAGCACAGATTCATACAACCACAAGAATGCGTGGATCCGGTCGAGCTCATGGATTCACTTTTGGCACTTGAAACATCAGAGCTCTTCATATTTACACTCCAGTGCTAACAAACAAACAAACAAACAAACTCTGCATTTTCTTCTTAACCTTTGTTTAATGTTTCTTTGCCCAGCCACTCAACCCCACAACAATATTATAATAATAATAATGGTAACAACAACAAAACAACAATAATAATAATAATAATAATAATAATAATAATAATAATAATAATAAAAACTTTAAATAAAAAAGTGTATGTTAGTATATCGTTGGTTCAAACTGCAATCAGATAACAATGAAATTAAAATGAAAACAATGTATATGTGTGTATATATATATATATATAAGATCTTGAGTCGATATTCCGTAGAACAGTGCTCGATACGTCGAAGTAGAGCTAAATATATATATATATATTCATTTATTTTTCATTTTAATATTTAAAAATTTCTATTTATTTGCTGTTAATTTTAAATAAATAAATCCCAAAGTTTGCCCAGAGAGATGGATTGATGGATAGATGGATTTAGTCTGATTTTTTATATCCTTTTTTAGACCAAAATTCTTCCATCAGAATTAAACAAAATTAAATGGTAAAGAAAGTAATAGTATTTCAGTGAAGAAAGTTTTAAATTATACTTCTTCCTTCACTGTAATACTAATACTTTCTTCATTACTAAATATCATTTAATTTTGTTTGTGGAATCAAAACAGTTTTTGTCTCAACTAGAAAAGCTATGAGTCACACACTTCACACATAAAGGTACGTATTAAATATCCACCTGGACGTGTGGGCGGGGCCTGAGAGTGAGCGAGCTGGAGGATTGTTAAAGTGAGAGGAAATAAATCCGCTGATGTTTTGAGTTTATTGATATGAAGACGTTGAGATGATGGGATTTCAGATACGCTGTCCACTTTCAGACTTCAGCTTGTTCTCATTTTTATAAACGGACAGCAGCTCGGATACCGGGTTCAACAATAAACTTCCTGAGGGTTGGCGAATTCCCCTGGAACGCCTGTGTGTTTATTGGTTTTTGAGCCGCCCCTGTAAAGCGAGTTATTGGCTCGGCCGGTATGAAAAGCACTCGAGAGCTATTTTGATTCCTCTCTTGGTTATGTGCTGTCTGCTCGGCTGTTATTAAGGACACCGGGTTATTGGATTTATCTTCACACAAGATCACATTTGGTTAAAGGCCAAGCCGACCACAAACAGCAGACAGTTTACCGAAATACCGACAGTCAGCGCAGTTGACCTCACTTCCTGAGCACTGGATCAAACGCCTTCCTCTCTGGAGTCATCTTCAGAAAAGGGCGTGATCATCTCCAAGGTCTCCGAAAGGACTCCTCAATCCTGTCTGCATGGACATGTACAGTATATTTATTTAAAAGGAGTTTGTACTCAGTGGTTACGGTTCTGTCACCACGGGAACCCTGATCTGGGTCACTGTGAATGTGAAAGTCTTTTCAAGAAACAATTAAAAATTCTGACAAAACCTGCACATATTCATTCTCACTTATTTACTCATTCAGTCAACCACTCAATCCTACTATTAGGGTCGCGGGGAGGGTGGAGCCTATCTCAGCATACACGCGACGAAGGTGGGGAACACCCTGAACTGTTCACCAGATCATTGTAAGGAAACACACAAGCATTCACACTCACACCGAGGGGCAGTTTGGAACAGCCAATGTCTTTTTGCTTGTCTTTGGTCTGTGGGAGGAAGCGGGAGTACCCGTAGACTTGGACAGACTTTATTTGTCATTTAGATTTACATCAAAAAGAGATTTCGATGCAATGGCTCAGAGCACAGCAGAAATAATAAGAAAAATATTAATAAAAAATGAATAAATATACATTTAAACACGTTTGTATAAAAGAAAAAGGAAAAAATAGATAAATATTGCACAGTAATAATCGCACAGTAATCTGGCACAGCACAGAGGTCGTTAGTGGTGAAGTCCTTATTAGGTGTGTGTGGGTGTGTGGGTGAGGAGGGAGGAATAGTTTGATGCGTTCAGCAGTCTTATGCCATGCGTGAAGAAACTATCGTTGAGCCTGGCTGTCCTGCTCCGTAGGCTGCGGAGTCTCCTTCCACAGTACATGGTGGGGTGGGAGGGGTCTCCGGTGATGTTTTGAGCCCTGGTCACACAGTGTCCTGGAGGGGAGAATGTGTGGTCCCAAAGATTTTCTCCGCTGTCCTCACCACCCTCCGTAGGGACTTCAGGCCCCTGACCGGACTGAGATGCAGCAGGTCAGTGTGCTCTGTATAGTTCGTATAGTTCCACAGGAAACCCACGCAAGCACAGGAGGAGCATGCAAACTCCACACGTACACCCACTGTACTGTTTAATTCCCATTCAACAATTACTTTTTGTCTACCTTTTTCTTGTCTAGATTTTTTATTTTTATTTTTTATTTAGTTTCCGCTTCTTCAGTTTTTTGGCTCCCGCACGTCGGGAGCTATAGGAATAGGTTCCATCCATCCGTTTCCGGGCATTTACTTGATGTGTGCTGACGCTGGGGATTTTAAGCTTGCTATGCTGGTTCACTACTATGAGTGCTAGGATGAGTTGGTGTGTGAGTGACCTTGACTACTTTTTCAAGGTCACGGAGGCAAAACTGTATATTAGGTTTCCGTACATTTACTTGCCGCGCGCTGAAGCCGGGGCTTTCAAACCTGCTAAGCTTGTTTTATATTGGCATGTTACAAAATGGTGCTTTCGGCAGGAGCGTCTGGACCCCTGTGGTCTATTTTTTTGTTTGATGTGTTGATTAAATAAATAACAATATAAATAAAATAAAAACAATAACAACAACAAAAAAAACCCACATTATTCTTTTTTTTTTTTTAATAACATCTCATATATCTCTTATGGTGGGTCAGGGTGCTGCGCTCATGATCGAGAGGTCGTGGGTTTTAATTCCTGTTAAAACCCCCACTGTGCAAAGATCCCCGGCTAAGGTCTTAACCACAAGTGTGCCTCTGTCCACCCAGCAGTTTAAATGGGTACCAGTAAAAATAGTGGGAAGGTAACCTGAGATGGACGAGCATCCCATCCAGGAGATGTTGATCTCCTACTTGCTTCAGAAACCGGGGATAAACTCTGGCCTGATGAGCCGGCAGACTTGGGTATAAAAGCCCAACCGACTTTACCTTTACTTACATATACAGTATATATACATATATATCTGATCATACACATATCATATATCATATATATCTGATCATACACATATCATATATTGATTATATCATATATATTTGAAATCTTTCCTTTGTGATGGTTTGCTTGTTTGTTTTATCTGTAACTGGATTCCAGAACATTAAACAGATTTTTATGAAACTTGGTGGATGAGTTCTACATGGGCCATTAAACCTTCATGCCCCCCCCCTCCCCCCCACTGTACATCCATGTCAACGAGGAAGCTCATCCTTCTTAAACTCCAGCCTCATCCATGCACGCCCCAGCCTGCTCCAGTGCTTTAGTATTTTCTAAAGTCCCCTGTTTACACTTTATTGTTTCTTTGTCTTGTTGTCACGGACCAGATGAGAGCAGATGGGATAAAAAAAAAAAAAAAAAAAAAAAAAAAAAAAACAGTCACTCAGATGGCTTTGGTGACCTCAAATAAACCACAGTGACTGTCTGACTGCCAGAATGGAGACGTAGCGAGACGACTTCACTCGACCAAACTGAACTGAGCTGCACTCTCACTGCTCCCTCCACCACACAGACCAGAGTTAGAGTGTGATCCAAATGGACTCGGGGAATTTCTAGGGCTGAGAAGATGAAAAATAAGAAAAAGAAGAAGAAGAGGAAGAAGAAGAAGAGCTTTGCTTGTCATGTACGGTTGGATGGATGGTCAGATTTTTTCATACACAAACCTAACAAGATCTTCTCTTCTCTTCACAGCTTTCAGTCACAAACTACTTTTATAATCTTCAACCACCAACAATATTTTTGCCCAGAAATTCTGAGTTTAATAGCAGTTCCTTATATTACCCACAATGCACTTCAACTACCTACCTACAGTGGTGCAGCGGTATCGGCCGTTTCTCCATCTCTACCTAAACACATAAAGAGAGCGACGGAGTCCTCTGATCTCTGCAGCTCATGACAGATCAATTCCCAAAGCTCCATCCTTTTCGCTAACACCACTGTCGACATCGTCAACACCATCACCTTCGCTTGTTCTCGTCATCACGTAGATCGCCAGCTAGCTGAGCCGTGTCTCTGCTACATCTTTTACATGCATTGAATTCTTAGAGTCCAAAGTTTGCTCAAATACCTGCACGACCCCTCCATCATTATTCAGAAATTCTAACGAGTCCCACCAGGACATGAGCATAGATCAGAGACAACCAGTAAATGGGGAACCTCACAAGAAGGAAATATTTAAATTAGGTGTATACTATAGAAATACACATATAGAAATAGTTTGTAATTTTTGGTGAAAAGTGCGGTGAATGTTTGGGGAACTCAAATATATGCTGAAAAAACTGTTCCAATATTTTCGCCAGCTGTGTCTGGTTTTTGGCTCCAGGAAGTGGGTCAATTCTAAAATTCCCAAAAAACTTCTCCACATTGTCCCCAGACATCCCCAGCTATTCTCCAACATACAGTAACTGTGGGCTACGTCCGTTTTTGGGAATTTTCAGGAGAGCACTTTAAAGTTTTAAATCTATAAAAAAAAAAGCCTTACTCACTGAATTCTTTTTCTGCCTAAATTGCTGTGTTGATGGGACTTTGGCATTTTGGCAAAAAAAAAAAAAAAATATTTTGGACTTTGAAGAACCACAATTGTATTTTGTAGTGCAACCGTGGTCTCAGTCCAAATATCCAGGAAATGTAGCAATAATAGAAAAAATAATGAATAGCAATCAGTTTAACCCTGACGAGGAGATGCAGTGGTGTCCGAGCTAAATTAATACTTACTTTCCGAGTCCTCTATTACCTGAAGAACCTCTTTTTCAGGTATGTTTTTCCTAGATGTAGAGGCTTCACACATGGGTGCCGCCATCTTGGATTTTGGACTTGGCCCACTGTTGCTACGAGCCATAGTGAAGTGGTCCAAAACTGGATTTAGATCAGGGCTCATCTGAAAGATTTCACTTTTCTCTATTCATTTCTGTACTGAACTCAAAATTCACAAAAAACTTATACACTTTTATTTGGTGATTAAAGGAGAAACTCACCCGAATGTCCGGTGAGCGGTTAGACTCATAGGCGATTAGTTTGGGGACAGTTAGATTTTTTCCCCCTGCACTTGTCACGAGCTTATTTTGAAAATGTTTATTTTATTTTTAATTTTTTTTCTGGGGAGGGGGTCGGCGAATCATGGGGAACGTTCAGAGAACATGGCAAATACTTGAGAATAGTCTGAGAATTTTGGTGGATATTTTTGTCGAAGTCAATTCACCAACATTCGCCAATGTTTGTGATTCGGTGCGTTTTCCTCCGAGGAAAAATGAAACTTGAGCACTGAGTAACAAATACAAAACAGAGTTCAATATAAATACATTTCACACCTTTCAGCTTGTCCTTCAGATATCTGGTACTGGGCGCTGGTTCAGAGCAGCAGCTCAGAGCAAATTACCATAAAATAGATAAAAATTTAAAGATAAATAAAAACCTCAAACCCCGCAAAAATTCCTCCGTTTGAGCAGCTTCATGTTTTGTATTAGCGATGAAGGACGACAGCGAGTGGAAGAGAGACATCAGCACCAAGCGGCTCTCAAGGCCAAGTGCTTCATGCACGATAAAAGACGAACGGAGACAGATCGTGTCCTTCTCTTTCTTTATTAAAAGGAAGTGGACGAAGCTGTGAAGTCTCACGCAGCGGGACGCAGAAGACGGAAAGAATCTTTATGTGGCGGATTGTTCTTTTTCAGCCTCGATACCAATATGATGGGTTATACAGCGTTTATAGAGGGGGGAAAAACTTCATTACAGATGCTGGATTAACACAATGTATAATTACGCATCAATTATGCTCTGAGTTATTAACATAAATTGCCAATTAAATTCCAGACGGACAAAAGAGTTTGACCAGGCCGGTTCTTATTACTGACATCTCTTCCCCAGTCTCTCTCTCTCTCTCTCTCTCTCTCTCTCACACACACACACACACGCACACACACACACTCCTGCATTTTTATGCTTGATTTTCAGATGAAAGAAAGGAAGAAAAGTAGACAGCCTGCTGATTTTCCTTCCTGTCAAAAAAAAAAAAAACACGACTGAAAGTGATGTCAAAGTGAGATCTGTGCGCTGCGGTTAAGACTCGGAGACTCTCGTCCACCAGGAGGATGTGTTGCAAATTCTAATTACAATTCATGGCTGAGTGACAGAGACACCGAGTGCATCCTTGAAAATGAAAGGCCACATCAGCGGAGGTAATAACTCTGAGCCAATCAATAAAGCCACACACACACACACACACACACACCTACATCCAGCATCTGCTTAAAAAACAACAAATAAACAAACAGGTATCGAAATCCTGCTGTCATGTCGATAACATCCTCTGTCTCATTACCCAGGATCCACCAGGGCTGGACCTAATTACTTAATGATAGGAAACAATAATCTGTGAATAGACGAGACCTTGACTGATTTAATTAAATCTGTATTTATTAATTAACTTAACACTTAACTTGTCTTATGTGGCTTGTTTGTGTGTGTGTGTGTGTGTGTGTGTGTGTGTGTGTATGTGTGTGTGTGTGTGTGTTGCCTTTAATGTTAAGGGTATACAAGTTGCTCTGTTGTAAACTTCAGAAACAAGAAATTACACTCACTAACTCGCCCGCCCGATTCACTTAGTCCTATTGGTAGGTAGGTAGCCTACCTCAGCTGACGCTGGGCAAAGACAGGGTCACCCTGAATAGCTCACCAGACCATCGCAGAGCCAACACAACACAACGACAGACACTCACTCCTGGGGCAATTTGGAACAGCCAAGTAGCTGTAAGTAATGTGCATGTATTTTGCTTGTGGGAGGAAACTGGAGGAAACCAGAGGAAACCCATGCAAGTAGAGACCAACCCATGCAAGGAGAACAACCTCGCTGAGCCCGGGACTTGAACCCAGGTCCTTCTTGCTGTGAGACGCACATGCTAACCACTACACCGTCATGCCGCACAAACACTGGAAAGAAATAAACCACGCTGTAAACTTTACACAGAAGTTTTGGTAAATTTCAGTAATTGTCAGTAAATTTTAGCTGAATTTAAAGTCATGTAAATATACATTCCTAGACTGTGAGATATTAACCGTCACTTTAAATTTATCTCAATTTACTGACAGTTGTGTCAGTTATGGCAGATTTTTAATTCATTATATTCAAATTGTATTGTACTTTGTTGTAATTTTATATTTCAATTCAATTCAAGTATTACTTTACTAAAGTTTAACTAAAATTTTACAAGCAGTAAACGGGTCATTCTCATAGAAATGCATATTTTCTGTCCCAATTATTTCTTAAAAAGATTCCAGTTTTTTCATATTGTATGAATCACATGGTACAATCACACCCAAATGTGTGTTAAAAAAAGCAACACCTTCTATCTTAACTGTAGTTATTTGCACGAATGCTGAATTAATAATGTGCTGTGTCCCCGATACAGATGTCACTTCTTTAGCATCAGTTCTCCAGGTATTAAACAGGATTTCCCAGATCTGTTCTGATATAAAGTACCTTCATGTGTTGACAATTTAAGCTGCATATTTACAAAGACAGAACATTAATACATTTTTGCATTCCGAGCGTATGAAGATGTCCCCAAGAACTTTGTCAACTCTGTTACGTCAACTCTGTTAAAATCCTGTGTTAATCTTGCTCTAATTTATGATTCAAAAAAGCTGGAGCTTCAAAACTTTCCAGAAAAATACTCGGTACCGTAATGTTTATTTGTAGATATTTTGCAAGTATTTCTGTGAAAATTATTCTGTGGGAAGGTGCAATTAAAAAAATATACACTTTCATGAGAATGACCCACATATATGTTGCTGGAATTTGTAAAAATTTGTAAAAAAGTAATAATTTTACAATCGCTCTACAGTATTTAATTTTTGTTGTTGTTGTTGTTGTAAATTTACATTATTTAAATATTATTTAATTATAACTTGACATACAGGACTTACTTTACTATATTTTAACAAACTCTGCATATCATCACTATAAATACACACATTAAATATTGTAATGAAATAAAAGTTAATCATTTTACTGCAATTTTACATAAAGAAAGCATTTTATTTTACTGTTTAGTCAGTAATCTTTTATTGTGTAGTGATTTTGGTGTAATTCTGTACTGTGAGTGTTCTCACTGAAATATACTAGCAGTACACATTTCCCAGTAATTATACAAAAAATTACAGCTATTTTTCAAAAATTACATACACATTTTGCTGTAATTTAACAAACTATGTGTAGCATTAATAATATAATTGTACACATTTATATGTATTTTTATATATGTTACAATTTTTACATTAGATTTCTTACTTTGATTTTTTGAAGTTAAAGATCTTGCAGTAGTTCTATTGTAAAATATAAAAAAAAATACTGAAAAAACGTTTTGTATTTTTTTGCTGGGATTTTACTGTGTTTATTGCTCACTATGCTGCCATGAGTTTTATTTTTTCTGTTTTTTTCGATATACACTTAAAATATAAACATTTTACCATACTGGAAAGCACTGTATTGTCCCAATTATCAAGTTTTTACTTAAAAAAAAAACAACGTCTTTTTTGTCTCTCTTAAACAAATATGAAAATAACTTTGCTTTTATTATTTTTCACACTTCATTAAATAAACATGGTGCTATTTTTATAATTTCATGTTAAAGTTTGATGATTAAAATTGATGAGTTTAGTTAAAAGTAACACAGTTCCTAAAATAATTTCATTAACCATGAACACATCGCTGTTAAATTCTGAATTCTGATTGGTCATAAGGTGTTGAATGACCACAGGTTTGTATTAAAGTGCTTTTTTTTAATTTATTTATTCGTAACCGTTTCTATAGTAACAGCATATTTAGAGAGTGTCTGTTTCGGGAACCACTGTTTATCACTACTATACCATAACCTTGGGTTTACACTGGGGCCACAGTGTCCATGACCTCTTCAATTCAGTAGAGCGTGGAGCATGATTGGGGTATAAAAAGGAGGCGGGGTGCATCCAAGAGATGAAACATGAAGGAATTGTGTTTTCAAGTCCACCAAGATCCCTGATGATGGTGCATAAAGGTCTGTTACGCTCTGTTAAGGTCTACTACGGTTCCCACGTTCTGCCACGATTGCCGTCAAATCGTAATATCGTAGCAAATATTTTGACAGTCACCAAGTTCCGTCAGAATCATCCCGATTCGATCCCACGACCCCCCATGCTCATCACAATTGTCTCAAAACGTGGACGTCGATAATTGTTGTTCTGGAACACCACCACAAACAATGCCTTATTCCTTCAAAGGCATCACTGTGGAAATTATAAATTAGTTATTTGTCCTTGCAATTAAAAAAAAAATACAATTTTCAAATTGTATTAATAAATTTAATTCTATTAGCATTTGGTCCCTCATTTCCTTTTAGAATTGTGGTTTGGGTCTACTGTGTATTTTTATAAATGTAAGAATATTGTGCTCGGTTATTGCAGTCTGCTGAAATAGCTGTCAGACATTTCGTTCTTTTCTTTTTCTATTTATCGATGAGTAATCAGGCTCCATCGCCACTCAGACTGCGGCCGCGACATTCCTGCGGATTTCAGCGCTGTCACTCAGACACACCCTGTAATCTGATCCTGCTATTTTTTTAATAGACACCTTTAACTCTCTTCAAACACATTTTTCTTCCTGTGAAGCTGCACTTGGCTCAGAGATGAGCCGGCCCTGATGACCGCAGGCTGAGCTTCAATACGCCAGCTATCGATTTAACAATCAGGATTTTTCCCCCCCATTAAAAGCAAGAAAGGTTGTTTTTTCAAAGTCCACACATTGACCTAATCACATTCATTTTATACTGTAAAGTGGTAATTATGTATAATTACATTAAAATACCTTCAAACTAAATCACAACAAGCTCTGGGGCATGTTTAGGGATGCTACTGTTACGTAACATGAGCTTATAAAAGCTAGGAAAAGTGAGGCTATCCAGGAACAGACAAGATGGAAGATAAAGTGGTGGTATGTATTACATCATTAATCTGAGAACGTTACAGCGTGCAGCATCATTTTTATAGCTTTCACTAAAACCTGTAAAGAAATGAGTTCTTGGGAGTTTTTAACCTCAAACACTTGATTATGCTGCATTTCCTGAACCGAAACTCTACAAGTTTCAATCCGACGTTAAAATAACTTGTATTTGTTAGAAGATGAAAGGTCATTTCTATCATTAAAAGAAATAATAATCCTTTGATCCCCAGTGTTCTCAACGTGGAAATGAGACAAGGATGTAACACATTGCAATTTTAGCTATCACAACATTAGCAAATGTTAGCAGAAAACATGTGCTGAACCCATACGGCCCAGGAATTTACCTCCAGATTAATATTTAAAATGGCTGCCACTGTTGGCTTACATAGCAGGACATGAGACACAACAAACCATGCTAGCTAGCTTAAGATAGGTCGCTGTGAACGAACCAAGCTACTGCTACTAACACGGTTTCTGTATTAGCTACGGTTAAGTTGATTGAAATTGGTTCTAAACACGATTAGCGGTGTGATGTCATTATTATACTTTACAGAAACATATTAGCATCATTGTTCAACAGTGTATTACAGTAACACGTGCTAAACCTTAAGAAATTGTGTTAGCGCTTGAAAAATATCAAATGAATTTAACCAGCATCCCTGATAAAGGTATGAAAAAAAAATTAACTACGACATCAGTCGATATCACATGTAATCACAAACGTATACAAACAAGAGCACTCACTACATCAGGAAATGCTGATGATGTAACTTCCTGTTGAACATGTGACTTGTGTGGAAGGTTCCATGTGTAATGGGGTGAATGTGTTCAGGTAGCAGAGTTTAGTGAGTGTTATATCATTTTATAATGGTGCAGAAACATCACATATTAATATATGATTCATTTATCTCCTCGTGATTAATTTATCCCCATATGATTCATTTATCCCTATATGATTCATTTATCCCTGAATGATTCATTTATCCTTATATGATTCATTTATCCCTGAATGATTCATTTATTCTCATGTGATTCATTTATCACCACATGATTCCTTTATCCCTGAATGATTCATTTATTCCCATGTGATTCATTTATCCCTGAATGATTCATTTATCCCTGAATGATTCATTTATTCCCATGTGATTCATTTATCCCTGAATGATTCATTTATTCTCATGTGATTCATTTATCCCCACATGATTCCTTTATCCCTGAATGATTCAGTTATTCCCATGTGATTCATTCATCCCTGAATGATTCATTTATCCCCATGTGATTAATTTACCCCCACGTGATTAATTTATTTCCATATGGTTCATTTATACCCACATGATTAATTTATCCCCATATGATTCATTTATCCCTGAATAATTCATTTATTCCTATGTGATTCATTTATCCCCACATAATTCCTTTATCCCTGATGATTCATTTATTCCCATGTGATTCATGTATCCCTGAATGACTTATTTATTTCCATGTGATTCCTTTATCCCTGAATGATTCATTTATTCCCATGTGATTCATTTATCCCATGTGATTCATTTATCCCCACATGATTCCTTTATCCCTGAATGATTCATTTATTCCTATGTGATTCATTTAACCCTGAATGATTCATTTATTCCCATGTGATTCATTTATCCTGCCATTCATGTATCCCCACATGATTCATTTATTTTCATTTGATTCATGTATCCCTACATGATTTATTTACCCCTGGATCATTTTTTTATCCTCGTTTGATGCATCTATCCCCACCATTTATTTATCTATCCCCACGTGATACATTTATCCCTGTGTGATTCATATACCCCCATGTGAATCATTTATCCCACTATTCATTTATCCCATATTATACATTTATCCCTGTGTGATTCATTTATTCCCACATGATTTGCTTCTCTTCACATGGTTAATTCATCTCTGCATAAATCATTTATCCCTGTGTGATTCATTTATCCTCATGTGATTCATTCATCCCAACATTCATTTATCCCCACATGATTCATTTAAACCTACATGATTTATTTATCCCCATGTGATTCATTTATCCCCACATGATTCATTTAAACCTACATGATTTATTTATCCCCATGTGATTCATTTATCCTCATGTGATTCATTTATCCCACCATTCATTTATCCCCACATGATTCCTTTATTCTCATGAGATTAATTTATAGTCATGTGATTTATTTATCCCCACAGGACTCATTTACTCCCACATGATTCATTTAGCCAAACATAATTTATTTATCCCCACATTTCATTTATCCCCACATGATTCACTTACATCTATGTGATTCATTTACCCTAACATGATTATTTTATCCCAAGTTTCATTTACCCCTGTCATTTATCCCCATTTGATTTACTGACCACTACATGATCCTCATAATTCATTTTCCCCCACAAGATTCCTTAATGTTCACGTGATTCATTTTTCCCATGTGACTCATTTATCCCCAATGTGATTCATGTATCCCCCACAGTATTATTATTATTTTTTATTGTCACATGTGATTATTTTGAAGAAATTATGCCAATATGATTCATTTTTCTCTGGTTCATTTAATTAATTTTATATTACCTGCTTATTTTCCCTCAGAAAACAGTGAACGTATAGTCACATACCCTTTTTTATATTAAAAATGACTCCTTTTCCATTTATAATTTTTTTAATTAATTAAATAAATAAATAAATAAATAATTTATTTTTTTGCCAGACGTTCATTTATTTGCTTTTCGTGTGTGAATGTAACACACAGAACATGTCTGCTTCTTTTTTCTTCCTTCTTTTGTGATCCTGTTATTCAAGACTCAAGCAGCTCCAGCACTTGGGAAGCAAAGAACAGATGCATTCTGGGTCATTTTCATGTCTCATATCTCATTCGTATCCACCTGGTATGTGTACGATACACCGATTTTCTCACACGCGGTCATGTGAAACATATGATACGGTCATTAAATATGCATGAAAGATAAAACAACAGCATGACTCCACATAACACACACACACACACACACACACACACACACACACAATGAAGCTTAGGAATGAAGCCAAGGATCATGAAAGAGCTGAATAATTTAGTACACCATGTGGCGTGTGAGCTTGTCGGGACTGGAGGTTTATTTTAACCCAGACGCAGCACTCAGAGAAACGTATCGCCGTCACTGCAAGGTCCTTTTACTCCAACACAAATGAATTACAATGATCTTCATGTGTCCTTGAGTGTTTTTCTTTCTCTTCCTCAAGGAGAGCTCGGCATCTCTCCACCGAGCTCCGGACTTTTCTCTCGAATATCGCTTCTCTTCTCTTCTCGTGACTCTTTGCCACTAGGTGTAGCTCAAGCACTCAGGTACCAGCACCGGCGTCGGTGACACACACACACTTACACACACACACACTCTTTCACACACACACACACACACACACACACACACACACACACACACTAAACACTATACAGGGTTTTAAAGAATGAGAAAGTACACAATGAAATGGTTCATGGTGCTTTTTATTTAACAGCCACCGAACAGCGCGTGGAAGCCGCATGAAGACCGGAACTTTCCAGAAAGGCTCAGTAAGGCTTAATCTTTAAATCCGGGTTTAAACCACTTATTTATCACATCTTCTTTATGACATTTATCATCTGATGTCGAATGGAGTCTCAGGATACAGTCTGATGAAATTCACCCCCATGCGAGGCTGAGTTCAGGGTGCAGGAAAGTTCTGGGTGTTCAGAGTCGGGTCACGTGGCTGTCTAAGTGGATTTTTGGAGCTCCACGTTCAGATTATTAAAATCACTAGCATGGAGTTGGCAGCTCCGATGTTTTCACATCTTCTTTGAGTAGAATTAGCTGAGACGGAGGATCTAATATATCTCATTCTATACATTTTTTCCAGCTCAAGAGACCACCAAGAAAGGATCCGGCTCTCAGGTTTACTGTCTATAGGTACGAGTTCGAGGAACAGGGCGGCACGGTTTCACACGGTTGTGAAGGTTTCCTCCGGGTACTCTGGTTTCCTCCAAAGCAGAGTCCAAAGACATGCACATTAGGCTAACTAACCTAGGTGCCAGTGTGAGTGTGAATGGTGTGCATGTTGGCTCTGTTCAGGGTGTGGTACCCCTCATTCGCTCAGAGTCGGCTGAGATAGGCTCTGGCCTCCCCGTGACCATAATAGTATTTAGCAGTTCTGCAAATGAGTGAGTGAGTGATGAGTGATTGCCAGTAAGTGTGAGTGTGAATCATTTTGTGTGTGTGTGTGTGTGTGTGTGTGTGTTGGCCCTGTGATGGACTGGTGAGCTGTTCAGGGTGCACCCCGCCTTCTCCCAGAGTTCCCCCTTAGTAGGATTAAACGGTCGGCAAACTAACGGAGGCATGAACACCGTGTCTGATTGGTGTATATATATATAAATAAAACGGAGTTCAGTGAAGAATCGCACTTGATTCAGCACACACAGTTTTTTTGACAATGGTGCTCCACTGGTGGACAGACTCCGTGTCCCTCTGTCTCTTTGTCACGATGTCCCGCCAATGTGTCACATGACCTACACACTCTGACATCATCACCTACAGACCTCCTTTATTGGATCGTACCCGGACGCTTATTCAAGCTCAACTTCATAAAGACTTTGAATCACAGTCATGTCATGATAATTCACTTTGTCGGTGCTTGTGTTAATGTCATGCAGTCACCTGTAACAAAAAAAAAGAAATGCTACACAGAGCTATTCGCACACGGAAATGACGCACGAAGGCTGAACGCCGGAGGATTGAACGATGACCGGCGCTGAGCGCTGGTTTATTTTTCATCTTCCTCGTTGATGCATTATCTCAATGCCGTCTGGCGTACAGGACAAAGAGTGCGAGTGCATGCGCATACAGTCATTACGGAGATGTCACCGGTCAGACCTTCCATCATCCTCCCCTCTCTCTCTCTCTCTCTCTCTCTCTCTCTCTCTCTCGCTGCTTCTGACAATTATGAGCAAGGAGGAGAAGGAGGCCAGGCACTTGACCTGATTTCTCATAGATCAGTGACCGTTCGTCCGCCACGCGCATCCTCCGAGTGCTCGTAACGTAAAATGACACTCGCCTGAAGCTGCCACGCAGTGCCTCGTTCTCTGTAAGCACACATGACAAGCAGGGGCAGGAGACTGGTATTTCATTTAAGAAAATAAATAAATAATTTAAAAATAAACAGACAAACAAACAAACAAACAAATTAATAAATGAATGTCTCATCTGTCTCATTTCTGAACTGCTGGATACTCTCTCTCTCTCTCTCTCTCTCTCTCTCTTTCTCAGACAGAAGAGCAAAGCCTCCTGGGAAGCAGCGAGCACAAGATGATTGCCTTCTGTCGGTTTGTGTGAGTGTGCCACCAGCTCAAAGGTGAAATTACCCACAGCTCAATAGTGCGAAAACGAACCTGCCTCCTCTCCCCATGACGCCGGTGCCCTTTTCCGATGCGATGAACGAGCGTGGATGAACGAAATACCGCGACACAAGGATAAAAACCTCATGATTTAACTCGGCATTTGCTCCAGCGCTATACTGTTAATATGGATATTACAGACATGTTCACCAAATCACCACGGAAGAGGCTTCTACATGAAGTTCATGTGTAACGGTTTAGATTAGAGTTGAAGCCATAGACGCGGTTATTACACGTCACTTTCACACGTTTGTTTATTTTTAAGTCATATTATAATGATACATTAATTTTAATTTTTGACATGAATGTACAAGATTCATTCATTTATTCATTTATTCATTCATTCACTTGCTGAACCGCTTAATCCTACCACGGTCATCGGGAGGCTGAGGCCTATCTCACCACTCTGAACAGCTCGCTAGTCTCTCAGTGAGGCAACACACACACACAGCCATTCGCATTTTCATTTACGGGCAATTTGGAACAAACAGCCAGTTAGCCTACGGTGCACGTCTTTGGGCTGTGGGAAGAAACCGGAGTACCTGAAGGAAACCCATGCAAGCACTAAGAAACATGCAAACTCCACACAGACACACCCTCGCTGTGTCCGGGACTCAAACCCAGAACCTTTTGTTGTGTTTTATAAACAGATAATCAGTATAGACCTGTAGAGTATAACTCACATAATCATGTGATTCGAGCTTTTTATTTATTTATTTTCAAAGAAGAAATGACTCAGGGCTCGACTTGAAGACATTTATTGGCAAGAGAAAGAGAAAGAGAGAGAAAGAGAGAGAGACAGCAAGAGAGAGTGAAAGAGAGAGAGAGAGAAGGAGAGAGAGAGAGAGAGAGAGAGAGAGAGAGAGAGAGAGTGAGAGAGAGAGAGAGAGAGAGTGAGAGAGAGAGAGAG
>JAQMYF010000014.1:21322898-21343493 GCA_030014195.1 Neosilurus mollespiculum
TATATATATCAGACAGAAATCAATGCTCTAAAAACTCAGCATTAAGGTTGCTACTTATAGAGTCCATTTAAGTTTTACTTTTCCTGAAGTGGACTGGTGAGAAAGCATTCTGACTTTTAATTTGTCACCCATGTACAGAAGCATTTATATATTTATATATTTTAAAATTCTTTAAAACTAATTCTTCATTACCAAGAAAATCTGATTTTTATTATTTTTAAATTTTTTACTTTAATATTAGTTCTACTGTATATCTATGTAAAACCCAGCCAAGACAATGTCCCCTGGAGCAAAGCTTTTTCTGACCTTGGACCATTTCTGCCGTGTCTGGAGCTCCGGCAGGTATTCTTTGCGCCACTTCTTCCAGAAAAGATCCACCATGTACTGGACTTGCCTCCGCCTGCGATGCACATACAGGTCATCCAGCTTAGCCACAGATAGTCTATTGGACGTAAAAGCTACTGTTGCCTTGCCATCTATAGTGTCGCCCTCTCACAGTGGCCCGTTAATTGTCCTGCCCAGAAGAGTTCTCACTGTGTACGGTCCATCATCGACACTCCTGATGACCTCTTCTGGTTCCATGGACTTTGGGATGTTTGTTCAATGTCCGCGTTCAAGTGTGGAATGTGCAGCCCCTTCAGATGTGGCCACCTGTCTACATCAGCTTGCTTGGGAATGTTGTTTCGATGTGCTGGTATAGTCCTTTGGGTGAAGACTTCTGGCCACTGAATGAAGTTGCAGCAAATCAAACTGCACACCTCCAACCCAGTCAACATGTGGGTTGGAACAGTTCTTTTACTTCCCATTGTTGTGAGAAGAATATCCATCTTTCTTCCTTGTAACCTTAGCTTATTCATTAGTCTCTCTGTACAGAAGGTAGCTGTACTACCTGGGTCAAGAAATGTGTATGTTTCGACCTAGTGCCTTTGGTAGCCTTCACTTGAACTGGAACAATGGGAAGAATAATGTTCACACCTCCGGCCCCATTATCGTCACCCTGCTACCCTCTAGCACCCATGAAGCCACTTGTCACTGGTCGCTTGTCATCTTGTCGCCTTCTGAGTGTCTCCTCCCTTGGCATTGGCCTGTCTCCAGTCTTCAGGTGAAGAACAGTGGAATGAGTCTTGGTGCATAATTCGCAACACAGCTCCTCGCCACATTGCCAGCACGTATGGCCTGATTTAAACAACCGAAGCATAGTCCATTGCTACGAAGAAAGTCTATCCTTATCGTATTCAGTGATCATCTCATCCTTTTACACTCTGCCATGCTGTGGTTACCCTGGCAAAACAAACAGGGCTTGGCAAAGGCATCTTTGGATCTAGGATCAGTCTCTAGTTTGTCTAAGTGTTCTTTGGGGCTCCCTTTAAAATCAGAGTGATCTACATTACGAGTTCTTTTGGACAGCAACAGTTGCGAAGATCGACTTGCTTCTTCTCTCTGTTGTAGCTTGTGTTGAAGACTTGAGATGTCCTCTTGTGCCCTCCTTCAGCTCGCTGAACAATGGATGTAGTGCCATTTTTGCTTGAGTCGTAATGAAGCTCACAAGGTCCGTGAACTTTGTTCTCTGTGCTTGCTTCTCCTGGATGTTGTAAGCCACATCTCGCCACCTTTCTCTCAGCTTGTATGGTAGCTTGTAGACAATGGCTCGCATGTTGGCCACGCAATTCATCTCCTCCATAAACTCCATCTCTGACACAGCATTGTTGCAGCTTGCCAAGAACAAGGCAAATGCGTTCAGGGCCTCCCCATCGTCTGGCTTGAATGAGGGCCAGCTCAAAGCTTTATTGATGTAAGCCACCGCCACACTGTAATCATCAACAAAATGTTCTTTAAGGAGCCTTTTGGCTGTCTGATACCTCAGCTCTGGATCTATGTGCAGACAGCTTTGTATCAGCTCTTTAGGTTGTCCACTGGTATGCTGCTCCAGAAAGTACAGCCAGTCTTCATTCCACCCTGTCTTGTTCTCCACACTATGCTCAAAAGTTCTTATGGAAAGTCTATAGTCCAAGGGGTTTCCCTTAAATATTGGGATGCTTTGTGGTGGTAGTGTGGTAAGTCTTTGTTGCTTCACCAGATGCTCTGTTTTGTCATTTTGGCGCTGAAGTACATAGAAAAGAGTTTCTGCACCACCAACTTCTTGCTGAGCCAAGTAGCAACCTTGAACCTCTATGGCTGCTACTGTCCATTATGGAATCACTGAAGAGTGGCGGCAATTGTAAGCGACCCCCTTGCTTTTCTGTGGCTCGGCCCCTTGTAACCCCTTGTGACTTAAGGCTGCAAAGGCTGAAGCTGATGGGCGGCGACTTGAGGCTGCGAGGGCTGAAGCTGATGGGCGGCGACTTGAGGCTGCGAAGGCTGAAGCTGATGGGCGGCGACTTGAGGCTGCGAAGGCTGAAGCTGATGGGCGGCGACTTGAGGCTGCAAAGGCTGAAGCTGATTGGCAGTGACTTGAGGCTGCGAAGGCTGAAGCTGATGGGCAGCGACTTGAGGCTTCTGGCTGTATGATGGCGAAGGCTGTATGACGGAGCCTTCCTCATTCATTACTGATCCCTCATAGCTCTGCAGCACCTTGACTTTAGCATCAGCGGTGGCTAATGCTTTCTTGATTTCCAGCTCTTCCTTATCAGCTTTTAGGTGCAGCTCCCTTTCCTCTAATGCCCGTCTTTCCTTCAGTGCAGCAGCCTGGGCCATTAGTGCAACTTTGTCCAATTCAGCCCGCAAGTGCTCCGATGAAGCCTTGGAACGCACAGAGCTAGTACTTTTAATACCCTTTGTCTGAATGCCACAGAAATGCTATCAGCAGGAAACACACTTTCATCCATTTTTCTTGCTTCCTCTAAATGACCATGTGCTTCATTAATCCACGCATCCACTTGACCAATAAAGTCACAAAACACAGCTTCCTTGGCCTCAAACCAGCTCTGTTGGTCATAATGCATATTTTTTTCTAAGTTCACGCATGTAAATTGTTGTTTGACCACGTTATTGGCCTCTCTGAAGTACTCAAAACCAGTGGTAAATCCCTCTGACAACTTAATTTTGACTAGAGTTAGTCATTTTCCATAAGATGCATCAGTTCAATTCAATTCAGTTTTATTTGTATAGCGCTTTTTACAGTTGACATTGTCACAAAGCAGCTTTACATAGTAAATATAGTAATCAGTTCATTCCTTTTAAGGGTAAGCTGGCTTAATTTACCTTTTCTACTGTTCAGTTTCCTCTGTAAGGACTCCTCCATAGCCTTGAGAGTCGGCTTGTCGGCCCTCTTTAGCTGCGTGCACGCGCCGCTGTCTGCGTCCTCCGTTCATGCACATGCGCCGCTGTCTGCGTCCTCCATTCATGTACATGCGCTGCTGTCTGCGTCCTCCATTCATGCACATGTGCCGCTGTCTGCGTCCTCCATTCATGCACATGTGCCGCTGTCTGCGTCCTCCATTCATGCACATGCGCCGCTGTCTGCGTCCTCCATTCGTGCACATGCGCTGCTGTATGCGTCCTCCATAGTGGCTCTGGTCAATGTGCTGCGTGCTTGTTTTCCACTAAGCGTTTTACTCACAGTCAATGCAGCGGTGCACTCTTATCAAAGTCCTCACTTCCAAAGCGGTGCATAGTCTACAAGGAAGGTTTTCTACTAATGTCTGGTCCTTTGGTCCTGTTAGGTTGAGTATTGATCTACGCATGTCCTGCAGTAAACAAAGGGAATGTCCATACCAATCAAGCGTTTTAGTTCCTTTTATTCCACAGGTGCTGATACCAATCAATGTAGCACATTCAAACAAAAATGGACTGGTAATTCCAAACTAGATTATTACCGTGATGACGACGATGGTAGAAAAACTGTGTGCCTTCCGGCTCAACCCAAACAAAAGAACAGAGGTGAGAAAAAAAGGGTGTAGCTTTATAGATCAAACAAGGGTGTCCTCTACTGGCAAAAACAAAAAACACAAGCCATAAAACAGTTGAAATAAACCAAAACTCATGTAAACACAAATGCAGCCTTTGGCCCATACACTGACCACTGAAGACTTTGCTGACTTCTTTGATGAGAAGATTAAACAAATCTGTCAGACATTCACTCCCACCCCAACTCCTACACTACACAGCATAAATTTCCCTTCCCCTTCCCTTGCACAGTTTTCCAATCTCACACCTGAAAGACATCCAGCAAGTCAGCTCATCATGCAATCCTACCACCTGCTCACTGCATCCAATCCCTTCAACAATATCCCAGACAAGACCCCTTTACCTCCACTATCATCAATAATATCTCACAAGACCTTCTCCCCTTTACCTTCACTATCATCAATAACTCTATATCATCTGGTCATGTACCAACAGCATTCAAAAGATCCAGGGTTCTACCCATCTTAAAGAAACCCTCTCTGGATTCATCAGACATGAGCAACTACAGACCAGTATCACTTCTTTCTTTCCTTTCTAAAATCCTTGAACATACTATTTATAACCAAATATCTTTTTATCTTTTGCAGAATAACCTTTTTGACCCTAATCAATCTGGCTTCAAAGTGGCACATTCCACAGAGACTGCACTCTTGGCTGTCACAGAGAATCTACATGCTGCAAGATCAGCCAAGACGTTATCAGTCCTGATCCTCCTTGACCTTTTAGCAGCATTTGACATGGTCAACCACAAGACCCTCTTGTCCATCCTCAGGAGTCTAGGAATTTGTGGTTCAGCATGGCAATGGTTTGCTTCCTACCTGGAAGGTCGCTCATATATTACATGGATGGGCTCAATATCTTCTCCACACCGACTTTCCACTGGAGTTCCCCAGGGCTCAGTTCTTCTTCCACTTCTGTTCTCTTTTTATACTAGGTGATATCACATCCTCACATGGGTTCTCATACCACTGCTATGCAGAATACACTCAACTTGTTCCCTCTTTTCCTCCCTCAGACACTGATGTTTCTGCCCGGATCTCTGCATGTCTGGCAAGTATCTCCTCATGGATGGCAATTCACTAATCTTTCTCGATCATGCTGATTTCTCCTCTTTAACATCCGAAGGATTGGCCCATTTCTTTCCACTGAGGCTACTCAGATACTTGTTCAGTCCTTGTCCTCTCAAGACTAGACTACTGCAACTCACTCCTTTCAAATTTTTCCCACACCACTCCACTGCTACGATCTATCCATTGACAGATTTAAAACACTAATGCTTGCCTACATAGCCAAAAATGTACCTGCACCCTCCTACCTCAAAGCACTTATTACACCCTGCACTGCACCGCCTTCTCTCAAATCCTCTAGCACTGCTAGAATGGTCCCTCCCTCTACCAAGGGACAAGGGGAAAATGCATCTAAACTGTTCTCTGTTCCAGCTCCAAGATAGTGGAATGAACTTCCTCTGGATGTCCGGACAGCTGAGTCACTGGGTATCTTCAAACGACGGCTGAAAACCTACCTTTTTCGGCAGTACTTAGATTAGCACAATGTTTCACACTCACACGCACACACACACCCACACACACACACCAAAAAAAAATAAAAAATCCTGGACACAAAACCTATCCACTTAGTTCTTGACTGATGGTATACTTAGTCTGTGTCCTGAAAAACTTGTATAAGAATACATTCACCGATAGTGACCTTAAAGCACTTCTGTAAGTTGCTCTGAAAAAGAGTGTCTGCTAAATGCTGTAAATGTAAATGTAAATGAATATAACTACTTGGAATCAAAGAGAGTGCAGGCTGGGTGGAGATGGAGAAGAGTGACTAGAATGTTATAGAAGGGTATCTGCAAGAGTGAAGAGAAATGTTAAGGCAGTAGTGAAGCCAGCTATGCTGTATGGTTTGAAGATGGTAGTGTTGACAAAAAGACAGGAGGTGGAGCTGGACGAGTCAGGGATGAAGATGCTGTGATTTTCTTTGTGAGTGATAAGAGTAGACTGTATTAGAGATGAATATGTTAGAGGTTCAGCACAGGTAGGAGTGTTTGGTGATGAATGGTGTGGGCATGTGCAGAGGATGGATTAGGGGTATATTGGCAGAAGAATGCTGAGGATGGAACAGCCTGGAAGGAGGGGAAGAGGAAGGCCAAAGAGGAGATTTATGGATGTGGTAAGGGAGGGCATGCAGGTGATTGGTGTAGTATGAATTGTATGAGTTGCAGTATGTTGGGATAATTTTGGTCTTTGTCTCTCCTCGCTATGGGCTCGCTAGCTTCTCCCGTGTAGTCTTCTGGATATCCAGGAGCAGCTTAAGAACAAAGAGTCAACTCAGGTCTCAACCCAAATGACAGTTTATTATTAAACCACTGAAGCCGTATTACAAGACATGCAATATATATAGTCTCAGGGTGCACGTATGCATCTCTGAGAACCGAGAAGAACATTTCCATAGATAGTTACAGATAGTTTCACAAACATCAAGTTATCTGCAGTTGACAGACAGGCTGTCTTAAAAAAGAACACACAAACAGATACTGGTTTCCTGTGCTGTCTCAAAGAAAGAGAACACATACCAATCTTTAATGCTTAACTTCTATCTTAAAGCAATTTATATAATCTAAAGCAATTAATATATTCTCACAATCCCCCCTTAAATACCCTAAATACCAGGGTAGTTACTCTGTAAAATAAAGCGCAGTGGCATTCTAAGCCATATCTGGTCTTGGATAGTAAGTTGGATTCTGAGGGACGCGCTGATAGCCCGAGAGCATCCGTGTGAACTAGTTCCTAATACACAAGAATATAGCAGGGCCGCAAGGCAACAACAGTAAAAACACAATCAGTATTGGCACTACCAGGGATGTACCACCATCCCCAAGAGGCATTAGGTGACAGACATAACATGATTCATCCGTATATTGTTTAGCAGTCCAATTGGCAAACTGCCAGAAGGTGTTGTCATGTGGGTGCGCTTGTGCGGGAAACCCTGCCCCAAGCATGAGGATGCAGATCACGACGAGAATAGCCATACTGGTCCCTGGCTATGTTCACTGTCCGTCCAGGAGGCGTTGGCTCTCCGTCCCTTGGAGCCTTCGAGTGCAGGTGTTGCAGCGAAGTGGGTGACCAAACACGTGGCAGAATGGTTTAACTGGAGGAACCCGAGGTGGAGTCCGGTGTGGCCCCTTGGGCTGCAGTCGACCGAACAGGCTTACGAAAATATCCTGTGGATAACTCATGAACACTTTATTCCTGGAACACAAAGAACAAAATGATAACACACAGAATAATTTACAGCACTTTTAACTCTCGTGTGCGTCCCCGGGGTACTTCTTGAGTCTAGTAGCGTGGATCCACTGTGGAAAAAGGTTTTACCAAAACAGTATCTCCCACCTGAAAAGGGTGGGTATTGTTTGTGGAGATAGCCGGAGCTACCTTTGTCATTTGTTCATAATTCTTAGAAACGGTGTCAGTGAGGGTAGCAGAATACTCAGCGTTAAACACATCAAGGTCTGGGGTACCAATAGCACTCTGATCCTTTTTCCAAGGGACTGGGAACAGTCTTCCGAAAATGATTTCATGTGGAGAGAGATGTACATCTTTCCTAGGTGTCATTCTAGGTTCGGCCAAAACTGCGGGCAAGAGATCAACCCAATTTTTACTTCCCATTTGCCTGCATGGCCTTTGTCAACTTGTCTTTCAATGTTCTGTTTATTCTTTCCACAATTCCAGAAGATTGTGGGTGATAAGAAATATGAAAATACCAGTTTAGTGACAAATACTTACATAGATCCTGTGTCACCTTGGAGGTGAATGGAGTGCCTTTGTCAGAATCAATGGCGTGTAGCACCCCGTATCTGGGAATGATTTTCTTTGCCAGCACGCGGGTAACGACCTCTGCATTTTCCCTGCCGCACGGGAAAGCCTCTACCCATTCAGAAAACTTGTCCACCAATACTAAGAGGTATTTAAAAGTGCCACATGTGGGCATGTGTGTGAAATCGACTTGCCATTCCATGAATGGAGCTGTTGGTATTAGTAAGCTTTCATGTTTGGCTGTGGGTTTTGTGACGTTGTTTTGAGCACATATTAAGCAGCTAGACAATAGCAAATTAACCCCTGGTTTTAGATTAGCGATGCAAAAAAGATTAGACATATCTTCTAGGACCCCCCTTTGTGCGCGGTGTGTCACACCGTGAAACTCGCTCAAAAGGAACGGTAAACAGTGTGACGGGAGGCAAAGGCATTGAGTAGCATCGTACCACAAACCATTAGGCCCCACTGTTGCCGAGAGAGACTGCCAGTAAGCAGTGTCGGAGGGCGTGGCGGACCCTTGAACGGAATGTAGATGTAAATCTGAAATGAGGGCACTTACAATATAGGAAACGTCAGATGGCAACGGTTGACCCTGCAAAGGGAAAAGGGTCTGGAGCTGTGCCAAATGCTTCGCTGCACGATCAGCAAGGGAATTACCCTTAATTTCTGGAGAATCCCCAGATGAGTGTGCCTTAACTTTGATGATAGCAAGCGTACAAGGAAGGTAGCACGCATTAATGAGGTATTGAACTAAGGATGAATGAGAGATGGGCTTTCCCTCAGCGGAGCAGAAACCTCTAGACTGCCAAATGCGTCCGAAATCATGAACAACGCCAAAACCATAGCGTGAGTTGGTATAGATAGAAACATCCCTTCCCTCTGATAACACACAACCCCCGTGTTAGTGAAAATAACTCGGCAGCTTGAGCTGAAGAGAAGGGCAACGCAAAAGATTTGACAATAGTATCCGGAAGAGCACACACGGAGTACCTGCAGAGGAAAGTACCGTCACAAGGCTTAGAGCAAGTGCCATCTACAAAAAGAACGTCTCCTCCCTCTAACGGGTTGAAGGAAAGGTCAGGGCGGATGCTTGTGGTGTGTACAATCTCAGCCAGACAATCATGAGCCGTATCAGGGAGAGTATCATCCTGAGTGTTTATTAGACGAGCTAGAGCATGGCCTATGGTGTCTAGTGAGGAAGCGGCCCTAATTCTCAAATCAATCAATTGTTATTTAATTACCATCCTGGGACCATAAGGTGTCCCCAATTAGAGTCTCATAGATACTACTACTAATAATAATATTGTACAGGAAGTAGAGATAAACTGGAAAGAGGGGAAGGCACTCTACTCAGACTAGCATAAAAGTATGTGAACAGAAACCTGAAATTAACAGGGTGATATTACATGTGATTGATACATATATTTTTTTTAAATGTATTGATTCATTTTAAAATTAATTTTAAAAGTTTGCAGCCTTATAGATCTCTGGTTAACAATTACATTACTTAACATTACTTTTGGTTTTCTAGGCCAAAGCACATTGGGTCTCATTCATGAATATCTTCTTAAGAAAATTCTTAAGAAAAGTGTATATCGGATTCATGACATTTTCTTAAAACTCACAACTTCACATTCTTCATAGCTGTGATGAATCCCATTTCGAAATACAGGTTTGAGATGCTGGTCACTGCAGGTGGTGTGGCTGGCTCTGAGTTGTCTGTCTCAATTTCAACAGTGAAGAGGCAACTCTTCAACAACAAATTGCAAAGAAAAAGCTAAAAGACTGGTCAGTAAAAGGAAAAAGTTTGCATGTTCTCCCTGTGCTTGCATAGGTTTCCTCCTCCTATTCTGGTTTTCTCCCAGAGTTCAAACATGTGCACATTAGGCTAATTGGCTGTTCCAAATTGCCCCTAGGTGTAACTGCAATGGAATGGCGAGCTGTTCAGGGTGAGCCAGTGAATGTAGCTGGATTGAGATTTTGGAATAGAGGTGAATGAACGATGGCATGAACATTGTGATGTGACAGGCACATCCTGTTACATCACAATGTTCATGCCGTCATTCATTCACCTCTATTCTAAACTCTTCGCAGATCTTCCAGTGCATGTGTGCAGCTGCCTTGTAGCAGTGGATGTATTCAGTTTTAGCCAGTTCAGAGCAGCCAGAGACCAGATGGTCAATGGTCTCATCGAAAAGGCCACACAGTCTGCATTTTGGGTCAACGTCAGACTTCTTGAGAATGTTATGTTGGTACCAGTGTGTTGGAAGACTTTGATCTTGGGCTGCGATGATAGTTCTCGATGAGGTTTCTGCCTTGAGGCCAGCTGCTTTTAGCCATCTATGGGTGTTGTCTTGGTTCCCATCAGCCTGTTTCACCTGTTGTGGGTATCCGCCATAAATACCTCAAGGAATACCTAAATGGATGTTGTAGGACCGTCTTGGTTGACATGTCTCTGCAACATCTCGAGGTCATCAGGGGCCAGTTCCTCTGGATTGGCAATCTGGGGTGGTAGTGTCCCTTTTTAAAAAAGGGGACCGGAGTGTGTGTTCCAACTATCATGGAATCACACTCCTCAGCCTACCCGGGAAAGTCTATTCAGGAGTACTGGAGAGGAGGATCCAACCAGTGGTTGAACCTCAGATTCAGGAGGAAAAATGTAGTTTCATCCCAGCCGCAGAACTCTTGACCAGCTCTACACACTCTACAGCATCCTGGAGGGGGCATGGGAGTTTGCCCAACCTGTCCACATGTGCTTTGTGGACTTGAAGATGACCGTGTCCCTTGTGCTCCGGTAATATGGTATACCAGACCCGTTTCTACGGGCCTCCCTGGTGTGGTGTTTCGGGCATGTCCAACCGGGAAGAGACCCCGGGGTTGACCCAGAACACGCTGGAGGGACTACATCTCTCAGCTGGTCTGGGAACGCCTTGGCGCAACCCCAGAAGAGATGGAGGAAGTGGCAGGGGAAAGGGACGTCTTGACCTCACTGCTTAGGCTGCTGCCCCGTGACCCGACCCTGGAACAAGCGGAAGAAGAAGATGATTATATTACATTTATTAATATTATCATTATTAATATTATCATTGTTAATGTTATAATTATTATTTATTTTTGCTACTTCATTCTATTGAAATATTAATTCATCTATTTCCCCATTTATATTTTTCATTTTTATTAATTCTATTTATGCTTTTTTATTAATATCTATTTTTTTGTACTTAGTTAAGTTGATCAATTAATTTATGAATTGATTTATTTTAAAAAATTACCTGTCCTTTAACATACTAAATTTCGGCTTCACATCCGGCCACGAACCTCTTGGTCATGGTGGACATCCCGGGCAACCAATAGTGCTCCTGGAGGAGGGAGAGAGTCGACTTGGTCCCGGGGTGACCTGTACCGGGGGTGGAATGTACCTCCTCCAGTAGGGAAGTCGAAGATCCCTGGGTACATATTGATGTCCCTGCGGTGTTTCTGGTGGCACCGGATCTGACTCCAGGGCAGCTTGGATCTGCTCCTCCAGGTCCCACTGTATAGCATTGACAAATACCTTGGGGGGAAGGATAGTAGTCGATTTGTCCGATGCTTCGTCGGGGTCGTGAATGCAGGATAGGGTATTGGCTCTGGTGTTCTGTGATCCTGGGCAGTACTTTATGGTGAAGTTAAATCTTGTGAAGGATAACACCCAGCGAGCTTGGCGGGGGTTCAAACGTTTGGCTTCCCTTAGGTAGCACAGATTCTTGTGGTCAGTGAGAACCTGGAAGGGGTGTTGTGCTCCCTCTAGCCAGTGACGCCATTCCTCCAAGGTGAGTTTGATTGCTAGCAGCTCGCGGTTACCCACATTGTAGTTTTGTTCAGCTGGGCTCAGTTTGCATGAGAAAAAGGCGCAAGGTAGCGGTCGTCCCTTCTTGTCCTGACGTTGGGATAGAATGGCTCCCACTCCACTGGTTGAGGCGTCCACTTCCACAATGAAAGGTTTGGATGGGTCTGGATGAGTGAGTACAGGTGCCGAGAGGAATGCTCCTTTGAAGCGTTGGAAGGCCAGCTTGGCTGTGTC
The DNA here is from genome assembly GCA_030014195.1 of Neosilurus mollespiculum. Classification (NCBI taxonomy): domain Eukaryota; kingdom Metazoa; phylum Chordata; class Actinopteri; order Siluriformes; family Plotosidae; genus Neosilurus; species Neosilurus mollespiculum. The sequence continues at coordinate 21,334,686 of JAQMYF010000014.1, forward strand.
ATTCCAGATGAGGATCTTGGGTTACCCCTGAAGGAGCGTAGTCAGTGGAGCTGTCAAGACACTAAAGTTTTTTATGAACCGGTGGTAGAAGTTGGCAAAACCCAGGAACCATTGCAGGGCTTTCACAGTCTCGGGTTCAGGCCAGGTTTGGATGACCTTAACCTTCTCTTCCTCCATTCGGACCTCGTGGGTCGTTATCACATAGCCCAGAAATGACACGGTTGCCTGGTGGAAGGAACACTTCTCGGCCTTCAGGAATAATTGATGGTGGCGTAGACGCTGGAGTACCTTTGTTACATGCTGTATATGGGTAGAAATGTCTGGAGAGTAAATGAGTATGTCGTCGATGTAAAGTATCACATATCGGTCCAGCATGTCCCGGAAGATCTCGTTCATGAAACCTTGGAAGACAGATGGGGCATTAGCTATCCCATACGGCATGACCAGATATTCATAGTGGCCGCTTGGTGTCTTCCACTCATCTCCTGAATGGATTTGCACCAGGTTATAGGCACTTTGGAGGTCCAGCTTACTGAACAGGGTAGCCCCACAGAGCTGTTCAAGGGCTGTGGGAACCAGTGGTAGTGGGTACCTGAATTTGACTATGACTTGATTCAGGGCTCGGTAATCTATGCAAGGTCATAACCCTCCATCCTTCTTAGCGACAAAGAAGAAGCTGGATGCTGCTGGTGAGGTGGACGGACGAATATAGCCCTGTTGTAGTGCTTCTGTGATGTATTCCTCCATGGCTCGTCGTTCCGGTAGTGACAGAGGGTATACTCATCCCTTAGGTAACGATGCGCTGGGCACCAGCTCGATGGCACAATCTCAAGGTCTGTGAGGTGGTAGTCCAGCGCCGAGCCCTGGGCTGAACACGTCTCAATAGTTGGAGTACTCCTCTGGGATTGCTATGGTAGTCTGGGCTGCCGGACTGGTGGTTGTACCCAGGTTGACACGTACCTGAAGGGTTCTTTGGGGAAGCTGCGAGAAGCATTGCTGGAAGCACCCCTTACCCCACTTCAGGACCTCACCGGTGGTCCAGGAGATTGTCGGAGAGTGGAGCATGAGCCATGGCAGACCAAGGATAATGTCGGCGTGTGATCTCCCGAGTACCAGGAAAGACCTGCTCTCATGGTGCAGGGAACCAATATTCAGGAACACGGGGTCGGTCTGGAGTAGGTGCTCTTGTGAAGTGAGGGGTTCTCCGGTTATGGAGCACACGGAGAAGGGTGTCGGGCAGCGGTGGAGCTTGAGCTGGAGTTTGCGACACAGGTCCTCCAAGATGAAGTTGCCCCCCGAACCGGAGTTGATGAGTGCCATGACTGTAAGAGAGCACATAGGTGTTGTGATGGTTACTGGTGTGGAAAGCGGCTGGAACTTCAGGATCTCAATGTTGCCTTGACTCACCGAGGAGGGCGAATGGGGTAAGTCGATATAGCATGTCCTGCTTGGCCACAGTAGATACATAGTCCCTCTAGGGTTCGTCTGTGTCGTTCCGCAGGAGTGAGCCGGATGGAATCCACCTGCATGGGCTCAGCAGGAGGTGGCGTGGGCATGAAGGGAGCTGGTTGTTGTAGCTCTTCAAGGCATCCTCTCCGTCGATGTTCCGGATGGCCAATTGAATGAGTCGTTCCATCCCCATGGAGTCATCGTAAGCGGAGAGTTGCAGCTGTAGTGAAGGTTCTAAGCCTTGGCAGAAGTGTGTGATGAGAGCCATCTCATTCCACCCACTGGTCCCAGCGAGGGTTCAGAACTCCAAGGCATACTCTCCGATGTCCATTGGTCCTTGACTAAGCCGATGTAATTTCTCCTGGTTGGTGGAGTCTCCGTCGGGTCGGCAGAACACCTCACGGAAGTGCGCGTGAACTTATGTGGCTACTGTAGTGCCGTTCAGTCTCCACTGTCCCTCTGCCCACTGTAATTCCTTTCCAGAGAGCAAGGAGATAACATAGACAACCTTGGCTCGTTCTGTGGGAAAGCGAGGTGCATTTCAATCGCCAGTGAGCAGTGAAGAAGAAATCCTTCCCCGTTGTCCGCATCTTGGAGTAGCGTGCAGGGTTGATAATGGGACCGTCGGCGCGAGCAGCCAGCATCGGCCTTGCAGAGGGTGCCTCCAGAGGTGAGAGGGCACGCCGTACTTCCTCCACGAGCGATTGAAACATGTCCAGAGGGAAAGTGGGCGTGGCCTCCATTCTTCCTGTCTTGGTCTAGCCTTCTGTTATGATACGACCCGGAGACCAGAAGGTTAATCTTAATCGGGTTTATTATAAAACAGATTATGGCTTGGAGAGCCACTAAACACAGACAACACACTAACGGGAATGAAACTGAAACCTGCCACGAGGGGCGAACGCAAGCTAAGAGCACAGACTAAGAGGGAAATGAAACCTGCCACGAGGGGCGAACATAAACGGACAAACACAGCGAGGAGGAGGATAAGGATCCGGGAGAAGAGGGACAAGATTGGGACGAGGAGCAAGCATAGAAAAAGAGGTGAGTCCGAAGCGCTAGAAGGAGTAGCAGTGGTAACACATATACATCCAACGAGGCTAGACACTGAAGTGTGTCTAGCGGGGGTTTATATGGAGGAGGTGATTAGATCCGGAAATGAGGTGCAGATGATAATATAACATGACAAGGTAACATATACAGGGCTTTGGTGAGAAGTTTATTAACTCAAAACTGTCTCTTTCCAAGAGCAGACTTGGGATACAATGCTGTCATTGAGCCCTCAGATCCAGACCACCACAGGGATCCAGCCCAAGGTCTATAATAATCTACTTCCAGAAATATAAAACAAAAGAAATGCTGCTCAAATTCACCTGGAAGAGGAGGGAGATCTGCTTTGAGGGGAAAAGAGTGTTTTTTGAACGGGACAACCCGGCCAAAATAATAAAAAAGAGAAGAGTCTATGCAGACATTAGGAAGGTGCTAAAAGAGAACAGGCTGTGCTTCCAGACCCTGTACCCAGCAAAACTCAAAATGTTTTTCAACACCGGTTCAGTCTTCTATAATTGTGTAGCGGAGGCAACAAATGAAAGAAAGAAATCAAAGACTATATCACTTACAATATCACTTATAATAATAATGGAACTGTGTCTCCAAGCACACTTTGGGATGCTGATAAGGCAGTTTTAAGAGGCAAACTTATAAAGTGGTCTGCTCCGAAGAAAATATAATAAAGGAAAATATAAACATATCAAGGAACTAGTTGAAAAATCTAAATATTAAATATGGAATGTAATGACTCTATGGTCTTACAGCAGATTTCAAATACAAAACAGACTTTAAATAATATTTATGAAAGTCAGATAGCAGGAAGGACTAAATTCATCCATTCATTTATTTTCTGAACCACTTAATCTTAATTAGGTTCACGGGGAGGCTGGCTATAAGGATAAATGGATCAAACAAAATTTATACGAGAATGGCCCCAAATCCAAAAGATTTCTGACATGGAGAATATGAAAACAACAGGCAGAGAGATGTTTACATGAATCAAAGATACCCAGACTAATAGGACATACCACAAATTGGAAGATATACAAAAATCTTTTAGGACATACTATTCCAATTTATATGCTCAACATGAAGCTGCCCAAAGAGGAGCTATATTATAATTGCTGACATCCTTAGACTTACCATTTATAGGAACAAAGCAGAACAGAAAAATAACACTAGAGATAACAGATGAAGAAATAAAGAAAGAAAGAAAAGAAGCCATATCAAGAATAAAGTAAAAAAAAATGCCAGGTGCTGATGGCTACCCATCAGAATGGTACAAAAGGTTTGAAAGTTTTAACTATGTTTTTAATGTTCTTATGTTCTAAATGTCATGGAGACAAGCAGTAATTTCAGTAATTCCTAAGCTGTGTAAAGACAAGACATAATGTAGTTTTTATAGACCCATGTCTGTTTAAACATTGATTATAGATTATACATCGATATTAGCTAAACGATTAGAATATATATCCCCAGACCTCATAGACACCAACCAAACACAGACAGAATTAGGACAATGTGAGGCGTGCACTCTACCTTGATGATCATGTAAAAAACAATAATACTGAATAAGCAAATCAGCCTTGATGCATAAGATGCTTTTGATTCAGTTCGTTGGGAATATTTATATTTAACTCTTAAATGTTTTGGTTTAATGGTCAAAAAATTGGGTGTCTGAGGTCTCTATACTACTCTCCCTCAGGCAGGATTACAAGCCCCCCTTGAGAGGGATGCCCCACTTAGCCCCACACTGTTTGCTCTGTTCATTGAGCCATTGGTTTAGGTAATCAGAGAAACCAATGATATAACAGGTGTACAGATTGGAGATACATAACATACGATTTGTTTATATGCAGACAATATCCTTCTGACTCCTTCTGATATACAGTATAAACTGGACAAATTTGGGTTGTACTCTGGATATAAATTGAACTCAAACTCTCACCTTTAATTATAAACCACAAGAAAACATTAATAAGATATGTAGTTCATTCATTCATTTTCTGAACCACTTATTCCTAATTAGGGTCGCGGGGAGGCTGGCGCCCATCTCAGCCAACTCTGGGCGAGGGCAGAGTACACCCTGGACAGATCGCCACAGACAGTGATCAGTGGATCAGTAATCCAGCCCCCTACCACCAGGCCACCACTGCCCTAAGATATGTAGTTTCAAATGAAAAGGTAATATGATTATATACAGTAATGTGCAGTGAAGATTATACACCACCACTTTTGTCTAAATAAGCTCCTAATAAAAAGAAGTAAAAAATTACTTCTCTATAATTTTTTGGTGAAATTGTATTGAAAAATGCTATTGAAGGCAATGAAAAAAAATGAGGTATAAGTATGGCTAATAAACAAAAACACTCTTATCGATCTCATATTCATGAGAATGAGTAAACAAACAACAATATACTGTATAGTAAGAAAAATAACAGTCTCTATTCTGAGAAAAAAAGTCTATATTTAGTGTGGCCACCCTTTACTTAATCTTCACTGCACACTACTGTATCTAGGGGTTCAAATACCTGAAGATTTATCAATCATATTTGACCTTAATTATGCCCCATAACTGCCAATATTAAATGCTGATTTAAACCTCTAGTCAGTGTTCTCATCTAGAATAGATGCAGTAAAAATTAGCATATTACCTAAATAGCTTTTTCTCTTTCAATCATGTCCTATTGAAATGCCCCCAAGCAATTTAACAGTTGGAATAGAATGATATCAACCTTTATCTGGGAAAAACAAAAACCCAGGATTAGATCCCAGACACTACAGCTCCCTAAAGATAAAGGTGGGAGAACCCTGTCCTGCCTGGAAGATTATTACAAAGCAGCACAACTGTGATCATTGGTGTACTGGTGTGACCCTTTATATGAAGCAAAATGGAAGAACCTAGAACAAAATCAGATTGAGATACCTCTCCAAGCTTTTTTCGGGGAAGAACACTACAAAAGAAATTTTTACAAAAGCTGAATACATGGAGTGCTGTCCCATCTAAACAATAAAAAAATAGGAAGTTTGAAAGGAATGCATGGATATTATGGCGGATTGCATATGACACTAAATTTGGTTAGACAGATCAAGTTAGACAACAGATTTGAAGTATTACCTCCTACTGTATGATATCATCTAATAAATACCTACACAGCTTTCATCGGTTCAAAGAGGAGTTCTTTAGATATCTCAACTGAGAAATTATTTTGACAAAAATATTAAAGCTACCAGAGGTGAGGGCATAAGCCTAATTAAGATATAAATTGATGCATATAAGGGTAATAACAATAGAAAAATAATTTCCAGAATCTACTCATCATTGCAGATGGACAGAGGTCTCTCCACAACATACTTTGAATCTTGATTGGAGAGGGAAACCAACATAAAACTAACCAATGATGAATGGTTAAATATATTTAAAGCCTTCAGTATAATGCATTTCTCACTCTTTTACTGTATTTTAAATCCACTCAAGGTCAGCATCATCTGGGACAGTTTCGTCCATGGTGGGGGCCAGAGAGCCACAGAGGCCGTGGGGAGCAACCTTGGTGTTGATGATATCTCCATCCATTGGTTCAGCTGAGGTTCTTCATATAAACTCTCTCACACACAAGGACTCATGATGAATGATGGTTACCAGATTTTTTATCACCTTATGTTTAATGATGTACAACAAACAAACTACAGACTGCTTTACCACGCACTGTATTTTATATATGTTTTTTTTTTTTTTTGTTAACTGTTTTGAATGTAATTTAGACAATTTGTTGATGATGTTTCTGTGATGGCCTGGTGAGCTGTCTAGGGTGTACTCTGCCCTTGCCCAGAGTCGGCTGAGATGGGTGACAGCATCCCTGCAACCCTAATTAGGATTAAGCGGTTCAGAAAATGAATGAATGAATGATGAATTAAAATAATGTTGCACTGGAGATTCATCTACCTGTTTTTATTATCTGAACTTAAATTGTAACAGTTAAATTTACCTTTACCATGATCCACAGCTATTAAAGTTATTCAGTTAATCAGTAATTAATTTATTAATTAAGTTCACACACTAAGTTTGTTAATGGTTTTTATGGTGCTTATCTTGCAAGGATTTTAACAATAGCAGCATGGTACACTATTAATGCAAGAAAACATTGATAGAGGTTTTGCCTGAATTTGTAAATAATGTTAGCTTTATACAACAATAGAAAAAATTATGGAATATTTGAGAACTAAGGATGATATTCATGCAGTCTCCCTCTTCTACAACCAGATAAATGGCATCAAATATGCTTCTCTGTGAGCTCTTCCCTCTGATGCTGGTCCATCAATTTTCAGTGGATATCTTTTTAATATACAGTGCAATGATGTTAGGTATATTACCGGCAAATAATAATGTAGTAAATAAAAATTGTAATACAGTTCTTACAAAGTGATGAAGAAGCCTTCAAGCTCTGAAAAGAGGTGTTCTGGTAAAAGCACAGGCAGGACATCTGGTTTCCTGAAAAACAAAACAAAAAATAAATAAACAAACATTACAAACATAAAATTAAAGCTCATATAATTAAATCCTGTCTCAGTTTAAAGCCCACTTACCATGATAGGGTGGGAACACAGGGCAGAAATATTTAAATTAAAAAGTAAAGTTCAAATAAACACATGATATCAAACACTACATGCAGAGCAAGCATCACACAACACTGTTATTAAACTGCAGTGCATTACAACAACACAGTACATTTAAACTTGGTGTCTAACACAGGTTTTCCTCCCGACTGGTTCTGGTACTCTATCCCTAAACCCTAAACCAGGACAAAACACATTAGCTAATGCTACTGCTAGCTAACTAGCTCTGTTAGCAAGCTGCATCTATTATTAATATTAAATAAGCAAGAGAAACACTCAGTAGCTTCTAGAGCGTACTGTAAACATTATATTTAATTTAACATTATGATATACTGTGCTTTAAAATTGGAAACCATTAAGAAAACAAATATTTACTTACTGAAAATAGAACTCCAGTTAACTGGTGATGACACTGTTAGCTCCATCCAAACACCTGCTGTCACTCACTCAAGTCCAGGGATGTCAATAAAAGCTAGACATGCCACCAAAATATGCAAACACATGGGTCTAATATCTTATTAACCATGGGAGAATTAGAAGAAAAAACACAAAGAATATATAAGAAGGATATAATTTAGTAAATGAACCAAAATAATTTGTGGAGAAAAATCTAGTGACTCAGTATTTTAGGTGAGCAATTGTGATTTTTTTGAATGGAAGTCAATGGGAGCGGAAGTCTTCTGTAGCCTGTCCCTAGCGGATCCCAGTGGTATTGTACTTTTAGAGACATCCGGGTAAGTCTTATATCCCAGCTTGGATGGTTGCCGCCTGATTATGATATGATGTGGTGCTTGCACCTGCATGATGCTCTGCTAAAGACCAGTAACCAGTTCCATTAGCAGCCATATTTGCTCATGCCATACCACTGCCTTCCCCATGTTTGACAGATGATGTGGTATGCTCTGGTTTATATGATACTCTGCCTCTTCTCCATACTTTTCCTTTTCAATGCTAATGGGTACAAGTTAATCTTTCATATGTCCAAAAATATTGTTCCAGAACTAGGCAGGATTTTTTAGATTTTTTTTTTTTGGCAGTCTATTCTGGCTTTCCTGTTCTTGAGTGATACCACTGGTATCAACCTTGTTGTATACCCTTTGCATTTGTCACATGGGTCCCTCGATCTGGCCATTTTCGAATAATCCTTGGCTCTCAAGGAAAGTACCCACTTCTGTGTCTCTGTGGGAAAGGAATTGCATTACGCCTACAATGGGCTGAGGCATGTTTAGCACATAGGTGACTGTGCCACATGTTCAGGCAAACTGCACCATTCAAGAACTTTTATATAAACCTGCTGAAAGCATGACTTCGCATGAAGTGTGTCTGCAAGCCATACTTGAGCCTAACTCACAACCCACTGTACATGCTAGAATGTTGCAGGTTGTTCATGGAGACTTTTGATCCCACACATGCAAAATCAACAGGGCTTGCAAAAAATCAAGAATGCATACAGTATGTACAGGACCGTGCTCCTTTTGTACACCTGCCCCAAGTCAGTAGCATGGCTTTTAGGGGCTTTGTGATGAGAGTAATGAGTGATGCACGGTCACTGTACTGATGTCATGCCTGGGCAATGTTAAGCAAGTATTCCACACTTGCTATTTGTGTGGCCTGCATCTATTCAATTCAATTCAATTCAGTTTTATTTGTATAGTGCTTTTTACAATTGACATTGTCACAAAGCAGCTTTACATA
>JAQMYF010000014.1:21347961-21358616 GCA_030014195.1 Neosilurus mollespiculum
AACACTATAGATATAAAGCAACGACCCTTCAAACCAAACTATCACAAGACAAACTGCTACATTTGTACATAAATACAACATTACATTTCCTGCGGCTTTTACAGAAAAAATAGAGCCGACATTAATCAAGAGTTTGTTAAATAATAACCAGAACAAAGCGACACATCACAAACGTATCATAACATCCACCAAAGAAAAGAATACACAGTCACAGAGACAAGTAAGTGTTTACAAGCTAACGAGCTAACCACTCGGGGTTAGAGTATAATACTGTTTTAAAATTGGTTCTGACAGTTTAGATTCTTTTATTTATTTTTTGGCTTTAAGTTTACCTGAGTGTTAACAGTGATAGCTAATTGTTTACAGTTGGTTAGTGTAGTTTATCAGGTGGAAATCTGAATATTATACATAGCAGCTACGCCAACTGTTCTCTATTACTGACTTTATTATTGAGTACTAACATCTGTTCTCTATTAATCCACCTGTAAACTCAATCAGTTATTGAACGCTTGCTGCAGCTCTGTTACTGTGAATTATTATTATTATTATTATTATTACTGTAAGTTAAACTTATTAAAATAATATTGCACTGGCGATTCAACTACCTGTTTTTCTTGTTTAACATTAAATTTGAACAGTTAAGTTCACCTTTACCCTGATCCACAGCTATCAAAGTGTTTCGGTTCATCAGTAATTTATTCATTAATGAAGTTCACACACTATAAGTTTGTTAATGGTTTTTCTGGTGCACATCTCGTGTGGATTTTAACAGTAGCAGCATGGTACTCTATTAATGCAAGAAAGCATCGATGGAGGTTTTGCCTGAATTTATGAATAATGTTAGCCTTATACAACAATAGAAATATTTATGAAACTTAGGATGATGTTCATGCAGTTTCCCTCTTCTACCACCAGATGAACAGCATCTGCTGCTCTGTGAGCTCTACCCTCTGTTGGTTCCGGCCCATCAGTTTTCAGTGGATCCCTTTTCAATTTACAGTCCAAGCATGTTAGGAATATCACCAGCAAATAATAACGTAATAAATAAAATTATAATACACTTCTTACAAAGTGATGCAGAAGCCTTCAAGCTCTGAAAACAGGTGTTCTGGTCAGAGCACTGATTTCCTAAAAAAAAAAAAAAAACAAACATTACAAACATGAATTTAAAGCTCATAGAATTACATCCTGTTTCAGTTTAAAGCTCTCTCACCACCATGAGGTTCACGACAAGAGTGAGAACACAGGGCAGAAATATCTCAATAAAAAATTACCTTCAAATAAAATAACACATGATCTTAACCCTAGAGCATCACACAACACACCCAGTATTACCTGTACCAAATATAAATAAAATAATCACAAAAAAATCCACATTACTGATTTAATCCCATTTAAATCCCCTGAACTATAAATCTTAACCTGAACTCTCAGGGTTTCCTGATATACAGTTTCATTCATTAATGCAGTGCATAACAACAACAATATAATTAAACTCGGGGACTAACCCAGGTTCTCCTCCCGACTGGTTCTGGTACTTGAACCTTAAACTCTAAACCAGAACCATTCACTTTGTGAACACATCAACTAATGCTACTGCTAGCTAACTAGCTCTGTTAGCAACGTGCATCTATTATTCACATAAACTAAACAACAGAAACACACAGCGGCTTCCAGAGTGCACTGTAAACATTATATTTCATTTGAAAGTTTATATACTGTGCTTTAAAATTGGAAACCGTCAAAAAAACTAATAATTACTTACTGAAAAAAACTCCAGTTACCTGTTGAAGACACTGTTAGCTCCGTGCAAACACCTGCTGTCACTCATGCCATCCAGAGATGTCAATAAAAGCCAGACACGCCCCCAAAATAGACAAAAACGTTGGGTCTAAAATCTTATTAACCGTGAGACTATTAGAAGAAAACCCCACACAGAATGGATAAGAAGGATATAACCTAGTGCATGAACTCAAATGATTTGTGGAAAAAAATCTATTGACTCGGTATTTTAGGTGAGCAATTTTTTGAATTTGTTGAATGGAAGTCAATGAAACTGGAAGTCTTCTGTAGCCAGTCCATAGCAGATCCTGGTGGTATTGCATCTCAAGAGACTTTTGGGTAAGCCTCATCTCAAAGCTCGGATGGTTGCCGCCTGTTGTGTTGCCCTAACTCTAATCCTAAGCCAACTAAATAGAGTAGAGTGTGCAATTGATTTAAGCAAGGTGCCACCCATTTTTGCTGTGAAGTGAGTGCAGCGAGCGGAACAGTAACACTAATTGTGCTTTCCCGCCTGGATGCTAATGCCAATATTTGGTTGGGCTCGGTAGCCCTCCCAGAATTCAATGGGCGACTCGATTTATGTGGTGGCGCATGTGCGGCACGATTATAGCAAGCTTGGGAGAGCCACAATGGTTGGGCTCGGTAGCCCTCCCAGAAAAACACGTCATCGACTATAGCCTGCTTGCAGGCGGTAATGGGTGTTTTTAGAGTTCTCGCAATCGTCGCCACCATCTTCCATGCAGGAATAAACGGGCCTGGAGAGATAAACAAAACACGTAGAAGCGGACTATATAGACCTGGATTAACTGCTCCTCACAGCCCTCCACTTCTCCATGAGAACCTCTAGTATATGTGTTGAGCTGTCAGACCAACAGGCTGTCAGAACACAGAGCCGTCCGAACGCCACCACTGCACTGGGATTTTCAAAGAACTTCTTAAACACTCATTATTAAATGTTTTATATCCATAAATCGAGTCAATCAGGGACAAGAAAGATGCTAAGTGTCCATTTTTGAGCTCCATACACCAAAAAAAACAAAAAAAACTGTTTAAATTTTGATTGCGATGAAGTAACACACACATTTGACTCCTTCAGAAATGCAATTTTCGCCGTAAACAAAGCGACACGGCTCTCAGGCACGCAATTTTATCCGTATTACATCGACCTCAAACTCCAATGAATTCGACACTCAGGCTCGACGGGAGACTTTGCAAAGACTCAATTATGGGTGTTCTCTTTCAAGGCCACGCGCCTCCTTATTTAAACTCCTGCTGAAGGTCTTGATGAGTCTCAGGGATGCGTTATTCTGCGGTGTGATTGAGATCTGAGTGAATAGCTGAAGTCCATAATTAAATCTCGGTGCAGCGTGTGACACATTATGTCATTCACCGAAGAGCTGCCTGAGCTTCTCTCTTCTCTTCTTTCTGTGTGGATATTTATTTATTTTTTGTTGTATTTTTTCCATTTTTTTGATATCATGTCATTGCACACAGCGATAATTCTTTGCGACATGTTGATGACTCAGTATCTCACTAATCCTCTTACAGTATATCACAGATTATGTTTGTCCATGCTTCAGTGGTTTAGCTTTGCAGCTCAAAAAATCCTCGCTGAAAATCTTCCTCACACAGCAGTGATGAATAGGTAAAAAAAATAAATAAATAAATAAAAATAAATCTTATGTTTGATTCCTAAAACTGAGTATGGCCTCTTTTCCTTCTTGTACCTGCTGAGAGAAGATCTGCGCACACAAAAAAGCATGATCAGAAAGCAGCGATGCTAAAATCCAAGATGGCCACCTCCTTCTCAGCATCCGACTATCTTTTCAACTCAGACCTAGATCCGATATCCTATCTATGAAAATGCTAAGATTTCGAATAACTAATAACAATTCTATACAATCATTACACTCTGATGGCCTACCTACCCTGTTTACCTGTCTACCTGTCCACACTCTTCACATGCACTCATTGCACGTGTCGGAAGTCTTCCAGAGCCTTGCTAAAGCTAGCAAGCTAATCAACAGCTGTGAGTACTCGCAACACCCATATTTGTTGTTTTACGTTCACTGCCGAGCTGCGTACCCTGGGTTTACACTGGGGCATGATGTCCGTGATCTATACGATTCAAAAAAGCACAGAGCTCCACGCTTGGAGCATGATTGGGGTGTAAAAAGGATTCAGGGTGCGTCCAAGAGGTTAAACTTGAAGGAAACATGTTTTAAAGTTCATCAAGACCCCTATGATGGCACATCAAGGCCTGTTATGCTCTCTTAAGATCTGTTAAGCTCCACTGTGATTTCCATGTTCTATCTCAATTGACGTTAAGTCTAAATACATCATAATAATCGTGGGAACATTTTTGACAATCAAACATTTCGCCAAGATCATCACGGATCCAGCAAATTCCCTCAAGATCCTCTCGAATCCACCAAGTTCCCTCATGATCGTCACAAATCCACCAAGTTCTCTCAAGATCAACACAAATCCACCAAATTCCCCGAAGATCATCACGAATCCACCAAGTTCCCTCAAGATCATCACGAATCCACCAAGTTCCCTCAAGATCATCACGAATCCACCAAGTTTCCTCAAGATCATCATGAATTCAACAAGTTCTCCCAAGATCAACACAAATCCACCAAATTCCCCGAAGATCATCACGAATCCACCAAGTTCCCTCAAGATCATCACGAATCCACCAAGTTCCCTCAGGATCATCATGAATTCAACAAGTTCTCCCAAGATCATCACGAATCCACCAAGTTCTCCCAAGATCATCACGAATCCACCAAATTCCCCCAAGATCATCACAAGCCCACTAAATTCCCCCAAGATCATCACAAATCCACCAAGTTTCCTTAAGATCAGTATTCCACAAAGTTCCCTCAGGATCACCACGATTCTACCACATTCCCTCAGGATCATCACAAATCCACCAAGATCATCACAAATTCACTAAGTTCCCTCAAGATCATCACAAATCCACTAAGTTCCCTCAAGATCATCACAAATCCACTAAGTTCCCTCAAGCTCATGATTCCATCAAGTTCCCTCAAGATCATCACAATTTCACCAAATTCCCTCAAGATCATCATGATTCAGCCAATCAACCTGTGAAAATCGCGGACATCGTGCCCTAGTGTAAACCCAGGGTAAATTCTACAAATATTGTGAGGAGGCGGGAGCCCATCCCAGCCGATTCTGGGAGAAGATGGAGTACACCCTAAACAGTTAGCCAGTAGATCCTGAGGCCAACACACACACAACCATAGCCTCATGTACATGTCTATGGACTATTGAAGGAAACTGGAAGAAACCCATGCAAGCACAGGAGGAACATGCAAGCTCCACACAGAACAGAACCCAGGACCCTTTTGCTGTGAGGCAGACGTACTAACCACAAAGCCAACATGCCTGTTTTCTTACATGTGAATGAGACACGAGGTAGATGGATACGACACCAACACTGACATTCTATGCTCCTCCCCCAACATGCTGTTAGTGAACCTGTCTTCAGGCAGTAGTCAGGCGGTGCACGTTCGTGTGATTCGAAGGAATGTGTTCAAAGACTGAAAGGAGAGGGTGGGATTTTTCAATTCGATTAGATTCTTACTGGATTCTTTCAAATGACCTGAAGGTTATGTGGGTTTTGTAATGGCAAACCAGTGAAATAGCTTCAGCTCTGCAGTTCTCTGAAAGCATAAAGTACTGCGTTTAACAAGCGCGGTCGCAATCCTAAAGAAAAATAAAATGCCCTAAGGCTAAGTTCAAGGAGCTAGAAGACTTGAATCCACCTCACGGTCATTTCTTCACAACGTGACTCTTTTACAAATAACTGGTACATGTTTTAGGTGTTACATAATCTCACATCTGTCAGAGTAGCAGTGCTGGCAATAAACGGCAAGATCTAGTCATCAGACCTTGATTGTGTTCACCTGCATGACGTGATCACGTACAGCTGATGAGCTACAGCCGACAGAAGTGCAAAGAAAGAAGAAGAAGAAGAACAACAACAACAAAATAAACCAGAGGATGGAACAGGAGGAAATGACTGTTTATAGCTGCTATAAGGTAACATCTCCTCTCGACTCCTGCTGTGTGCCATGCAGCCCGGCTCCGCTCTCCAGTCATGTTACACAGACGCGTCCAAGATGCTACGTGGGTGCAGAGCAGTGGCAGCTTCTCTAAGTCTACAAGAGAAGCTCTCACTCACTCCCTCCCTCCCTCACTCACTCCCTCCCTCACTCACTCCATCACTCCCTCACTTACTTACTCCCTCCCTCCCTCACTCACTTCATCACTCACTTACTCACACACTCATGCAAACACTCACTCCCTCACTCACCCACCCACACACTTACTCACCCACCCACTCACTCACACACTCATTCCCTCCCTCTCTCCCTCCCTCCCTCACTCACTCAATCATTTGCTGAGCCACTTAATCCTATTAAGGTCACATTGAGGCAGTCGACTCTGGGAAGGTGGGGTATGCATGGAACAACTCAGTCCATCACAGGGCAAACACACACAACCATTCACACTCACACTCACACCTAGGGGCAATTTGGACCAGCTTGTACAACCTAATGTGCATGTCTTTAAAGTGCGGGAGGAAGCCAGCATACCCGGACAAAACCCAGGCATCCACAAGAGGAGCACGCAAACTTCACACAGAAATGTCCTTGCCGGAGCTGGACCCAGGACCCGTAAGGTTGAAGCGCTAACCACTACACCACTGTACTGTCCTGTATGATGTCATCAGAAGGGCAAATCATGTGTAGGTGATGGTCTTCGATTCCTATCATCCCTATTTTCTAGCTCCTGCCCCTCGGGAGCTAAAGGAATGGGTTTCGTCCATCCGTACGTCACACTTTGGTTTCTGGACATTTACTTGCTGTGCTCTCAAAGCTGTGGCTTTCAAACTTGCTATGCTTGTTCTATGTTGGCATATTATAAAATGGTTGTCTCGGCGGGAGAGTCTGGACACTTGTGGTCCATTTTTTTTTCTTGTGTCCTGAGGGGGAGGAGTTAAAAAGCAAGCAGGTGGATCATAAGGAGTTTCCTGCTTATGAGGTTAAAACTAGAATGATGAAAAGATGTTTTTGCTGACGTTCTCTTTCGCGTAAGCGATTGGGTTTATCTGTACATTTTACTCTCACTTTTTGCTTTCAGTTCCTCTTAGATACTCTGTCTTGCTGTGGTACAGAAGAATAATTAACAGTGCTTATATGGATAAATAATGGAGGATATTATGAAGCTATGGAGCTTTTAGTAAAGAAGAACATGTCAGTCTTATTATAGTGTTATTAAGCCGCCAGTGTTTGAGCTTATTTAAAGATCCGGCTTGCTGGAGGACGAGTGGAGCGACACACTTCATTAAATGTGAATTAAAACTTTAGTATAACACTCAAAAAGTGTGATAGCTTGTGTCTGAGAAAGAGCGAGGGAGAGAGAGAGAGAGAGAGAGAGAGAGAGAGAGAGAGAGAGAGAGAGAGCATAGCTCCCCAAGCTCACTTCAAATGCCTAACACATTGAAGTTTGGAGCTCAGCAGGTGGAGAGATGGAGATGAGAGGCGTGAACCCGGTGCCCCCGTGCCAGCGAAGCAAAGGAAGCTGGCAGAGTTTTAATTCCCCAGCGGTGCAGCTCTGACCCTGGAGAGGCAAAGGGATAGATAGAGGGAGAGAGCGAAAGAGAAAGGGTGAGAGAAGAGAGCTGCCTCTGAAACCCAGGAACAGCTGGGCTCGCCATCTGCCCGCTCTTTAAGCTGGATACCTGCGAGTAAGCCGGTGCCTTTTCTGATTTTGCGGTGAGAATAGAGACGAAGGGGTTGTGGCCTCTGGGGTTCCAGTGCTGCCGCGCTTAAACAGGCACTGATCGATCACAGCTCAGGGCTAAAGCAGAAACACACACAAAGCACGAGGAGGAAAGAGGACATGCATGAAAGAAATGCTAAAATGCCGGGAATGCATGAAGAGAACAAATGAAGAAATGATTTTTTCAGCGCAGCTGCATTTAAACTGATGAACATCAAGAGAACAAAAATGACACGATAAAAGTGAAGCATATAACGTAAGGACAACATGGAGGAGTCGAATAAAACTTCAACATCAACCCATCCATACACTCACCATCCACCCATCTATCTATCCATCCATTCATCCATTCCTCCATCGATCCATCCATCCATTAACCCACTCACCACTCATCCATCCATCCATTTATCCTTCTGTCCATCAACCCATCCATATACTCACCCACCCATCCATCCATCCATCCAATCATTAATTCATCCACTCAGCTATTCATCCATTAATCTATCTATCATACACTCACCGTCCGCTCTATCCACCCACTCATTCATATATCCATCCATCCCTCTATCCATTCTTCCATCCATCCACCAACCTATCCATGCACTCACCCACCCATCCATAAAGCCATCAAGCCATCCGTCAATCTATTATCAATCCATTAACCCATCCATACACTCACCACTCATCCATCCATCCATCTATCCTTCTGTCCAAAAACCCATCCATATACTTACCCACCCATCCATCCAATCATTAATTCATCCATCCAGCTATTCATCCATTAATCTATCTATCATACGCTCACCGTCCGCTCTATCCACCCACTCATTCATATATCCATCCATCCCTCCATCCATTCTTCCATCCATCCACCAACCTATCCATACACTCACCCACCAATACATCCATCCATCCATCCATCCATCCATCCATCAACCCATCCATACCCTTACCCACCCATCCATAAAGCCATCAGGCCATTCGTCAATCTATTATCAATCCATTAAACCATCCATACATTTACTTATCTATCCATCTATCTTTTTAACAATCAATTTATTAATCAACCAACCCATACACTCACCCGCCAATCCATCCACCCATCCACCCTTTCACCACTTTATTTGTTTGTTTGTTTGTTTGTTTGTTTGTGGGTGTAATATTCCATCTGTCATTTCTGTTTAAACAATCCATCACTCCTCCGGTGGTTTAACTGCTCATTTCTTCTGACAAGTCCCCCCCTTTCTCTCTCTCTTTCTCCTTCTCTCTCTCTCTCTCTCTTTCTCCTTCACTCTCTCTTTCTCCTTCTCTCTCTCTCTCTCTCTCTCTCTCTCTCTCTTGTAAATAGATGAATAAATAAATAAAGCCCCACCTGTTCTAGAGAGACGACCCACAAACGACTAATCGCCATTCATCAAAAGTCGCTGTGTCATTACTCGCCCAAATGAGATGCGGCTAATTGCAATAAATTACAGCTGTGTTGGACGCATTAGTGCAGCTCCAGTGAACACAGAAGACCAACGTGTGTGTGTGTGTGTGTGTGTGTGTGTGTGTGTGTGTGTGTGTGTGGGAGGGGGTTTAAGTATGAGGAGTATTTGTGAACATCTTTTCTGTAACTATATCTGAAAGTTTAACATTTCTGATCTCCTCAGTACAGAGACGTCTTTAATCATTTAAAGAGAGAGAGAGAATAAAGAGAGGCTGGTGATGGAGAGCACAGGAAGTGACATGTTTCATAACCATGTTATGTGGTATAAAGCACTTCTGGATGTTCTTTAGGTATTAATCTGACTTTAAATTTTATTTCCATTCACACTCACCTGAACAGGTACACATTCTTTAAACTCCATGTGTGTGGATATTGTTTAAAATGTGATTCTGGGTAATTGACTGTACATGGGCATAAAGAAGCCTTCACATTTCTTTCATTCATTTACTGAACTACTTAATCCGATTAGGGTCGTGACGAGGCCAAAGCCTATCTCAGCCAACTCTGGGTGAAGGCAGGGTACACACTGAACATTCCATCGCAGCCAACACACACACACACACACACACACACACACACACACACACACACACACACAACCATTCATACTCACTCTCACACCTAGGGGCAATTTGGAGCAACCAATTAGCCTACTGTGCATGTCTTTAGAATGTTGAAGAAACCAGAGTACCCGGAGGAAACCCATGCGAGCACGGGGACAGCATGCAAACTCCACATAGAAACGCCCCGGACCCGAACCCAGGACCTTCATGCTATTAGGTGGATGTATTACACCATCATGTGCCGCCCCTCTGAACATCTTTACTGAAAAGAAATTAAATCATTTTACGTAAATAATCATTTTGTTAAACGTACAAAGATGTAAATAAGATTTTTTAAACTAATAATAAAATCCATAAATACCTAAAAATCTTAGTATCAATAAAATTATGTTTTGTTTTTTTTTAATAAAAGAATGATGTAATAATTGCCCTGCAGTGGCCTGGCGAGCTGTTCAGGGTGTACCCTGCCCTCGCCCAGAGTCAGCTGAGATGGGCACCAGCCTCTAATTAGGGCTGTAATTAGGATTAAGCGCTTCAGAAAATGAATGAATGGATGAGATGTCTTATTGGAGTATTATATCGTTGGATCCTCTTATAAAATGATTGAAAATTCTTAATTATTTATATATTTTTGTGGTACTGGGACCACACAGTGTCCACTTTTTTGATTTTCACACTTTTTTCTTTTCATTCACAAACTTTCCTAACAGTCCTTGGCTTTAGTAAGTGACAGGCGAAGCGTAGCGTTCGGTGTTTGGGTCTTCTGGATCACGACAGAACCGCCACGGCAGCCTGGAATGACTGTTCTGTCTCCTAGAGCTTGAAATTCGATATTGTTGTATGACTTTTTGAGTTCTGTAGCTGAATTTCAGTGATCTCTGTCTGTGTTCGCTCAAAACAGTGAAGGGGATCAGTGAAGCATGTGAGAGAGAGAGAGAGAGAGAGAGAGAGAGAGAGAGAGAGAGAGAGAGAGAGAGCGAGAGAGAGAGAGAGAGAGAGAG
>JAQMYF010000014.1:21364242-21374753 GCA_030014195.1 Neosilurus mollespiculum
TTGTTGTACTGGGTTTGTGTATGTACTGGGTTTGTGTATTGCTGTACTGGGTTTGTATATGTACTGGGTTTGTGTATTGTTGTACTGGATTTGTGTATGTACTGGGTTTGTGTATTGTTGTACTGGGTTTGTGTATGTACTGGGTTTGTGTATTGTTGTACTGGGTTTGTGTATGTACTGGGTTTGTGTATTGCTGTACTGGGTTTGTATATGTACTGGGTTTGTGTATGTACTGGGTTTGTGTATTGCTGTATTGGGTTTGTGTATTGCTGTACTGGGTTTGTATATTGTTGTGTGCTTTAGTGTTTATTGTTTATGGTAAGAAACATACTGGAGTTAGAGTCAGTGAGCATATGCTTGCACACTGTAACCCTCTCAAGATAGATAGATGGATTGATGAATAGATAGATAGATAGATAGATAGATGGATAGATGGATAGATGGATGGATAGATGGATAGATAGATGGATAGATAGATAGATAGATAGATAGATAGATGGATAGACAGATAGATAGATAGATAGATGGATAGATGGATAGATAGATGGATAGATAGGTAAATAGTTTTAATAATGAAATAACAAAATCACAATCTGATTAAAATGCCTAAACAAATGTCCCCGATGGAATGAATGCGTGAGAGGAAAAGAGGAAGGGAACGATAGACTGGTGTTGATATATTTACCTTTAATGCACCTCAAGTGTTCAGGGAGCCGCTGTATCCACGGCAACAGCACCAATGCAGAGGGTGTGACAGACAGCTGGCTCTGGCCGTCCAGAGAGAATCCCAAGGGACCTGCTGTCAAAATGAACACACACACACACACACACACACACACACACGCGCACACACACACGTGCACACACACATACACACACGCACACACACGCCACGCGCATACACACACACACACACACACACACACACACACACACACATACACTCACATACACACAATCACAAACACACTGGGAAACACACATTCTGACACACAAATTCCAGTACACATGGAGTGTGTGTGTGTGTGTGTGTGTGTGTGTGTGTGTGAGATGGAGTGTGTATCAGTGACCACAGCCTCAGTTTGCATTTTCTTTCTGCCATTTAATTTCTTCCTGAAGAAGCTTTATTAGTGTGGTGGAGACCGAACTGCACACAGATGAACTCTGACGCTCCACACACTCATTCTCTATTTGGTGACGCCCAGATGCACCGCGGCTTCACAATCACATTGCCGCATCTTCTATCAAGGATCAGTTTAAATCATCAGGTAACAGACACACCTTCCCACCGTCGAGCTTCACCTGGAATATTATCCCATCTTAATCACCTCAAAGAGCAACGAGACACCTGTACACAATAAATAACAGATAGATGGATGAATGGATGAATGGATGGATAGATAGATAGATAGATAGACTGTTTAAAACATTAAGCCCCAGTCACATACATCACACAGCAGGTAAAGAACAGAATATTGATGCGGGGTGATCACAAAAAAGTGACTGACGCAAATTCGCATCAAGATGTTTTGTGTCTCCACATGCAAGCGAATATTTTGCTGCCTAAATATGTATATCATGTGAAAGTCGTAAGAAGGCCGCACAACATTTATCGCGACTGATTTGTGAGTATTTTGCGATGGGTTCGATGTTTGGAGAACAAAGGGAATGATGACAAAATATACATATACAATATGGCGGATGCCAGCAAGTCTCAAACTTTCCGTGTGGAGGTCTCTAACTTGTTGCTTTTCCTTGCGAACGAAAAACGAATAATTTGTGAGCAAAACGACAACTCCGTGACCTTCTCGCAACATGTGTGAACTGTTTGAGAAGAGTTTGAGACTACGCTGTGTCAGAACCTCGTTTTGTGACATTCGCAGAATTTTCAAACATGTTTGAATTTTTTTGCGATGAGTTCACAAACCAGGCGACCGAAATGTGATGCCACGAGTGTCACGCGACATATTTGAGAATGGAAAATGACAGCCCCGAATTGCTATTTGCGTCAGATGCTTTTCTATCGCACCTCTAGTGTGATCACCCCCTAAAACTCCTAGGACAGTGTGGGCGTGTCGTACGAAACTGTTGTGTGATAGAAAACATCAGTGTAGATTCTCATCATGAAGTTTCGGACATGTTTATGCTACGATATCCTACAGCTGTGGAGCAATAAACATACAAATATTGTACGCGTTTTGGATCATGTGATGCTTTCAGAATCGTACGGTTTTATTATAATAGTCCTATGATTGCTCCGTCTTACACCCACATGTTGTGACTTGTGCTAAGCTAACCGCTAACGCTTATTGGTCGGCACTTCTGTTTTTGTATTTCACAAAAAGCAGCAAATTTGGAATGAACGTATTTAATAATAAAAGTGTATTTTCTTTTCATTAAATGTGACTTTATTGGCCTGCTGCGTGGAACGGGCCCCCAGTCTTCGGTGTCACCTTATGCTGGTGATCGGGGGGAGGAGGCATCGTAACCGATGTGCACCAAGAATCTGTGTACAGTGCGTCGCTATCAGGACGTATCTGACTTGAGTTCATGGAATAACTGCGTATAATTATATACGATCTGAAATCCTAGAACCGTGGTTGAACCCACAACCTTGTGCATTCCTGACTGCTCCTTTCCACTGTGTGTGTGTGTGTGTGTGTGTGTGTGTGTGTGTGAGACTCTGTTCTGCAGAACTGTACATTATGTACAATGTGTATTAGCATAAACAAACCATACCGCGTAAATGAATAAAAGTGTTTTAATGTAAGCGGGTAATTAAACGCATCCCTTACAGTGATTCTATACATGATTAAAAATAATTTACATAAATTAAATTACAGCATGTTGATAATCAGTTGAACTTGAGGCTGGTGTGTGTGTGTGTGTGTGTGTGTGTGTGTGTGTGTGTGTGTGTGTGTGTAAATACACTTATACACTCTAGAGTAAAACACAGTCATTAGTTGATATTGGTCACAACAAAATAATTCTATTTGAGTTAATGTATGTTAATATATGCATACTAATTATATTCGCCATTGTTGGAATAAACATGAGTTAATACAGGTGTTCATTACGTAGTTAACATCCAAACTATTTATTAATACACATGTTGATTACATTATTAACGTTCCTCAAGCTGCAGCGTTTGTGTAATTAATGTAGTAAAGACGTGAAACTCCCTCCAGTCGTTAATAAACACGGTCGCTCCTTTCACTGGTGCATTACTGAAAAAACTTTCACCAAAACATCCAAAACACCAAATACACCATATTACCAAAAGTATGTGCCATATATCCTAATGAATGAGTTCAGGTGTTTTTCTCCCTTTTCCAGTTATAGCCAATTTCCACCCAATAAGGACTACTTCCCTGTCACATGACACCCACCAGCCAACTCCGAGTCACATGATGACCACATCACTGATAGGCATGTGTATCCAGGGATGGTGCAACATGCTCTGAGGAAAGCACTACCTGCCTCCTCATATCCATGAACTGACAGATGCCTGTCATTTGCTGGTGTCATGTGAGTGACAGGAAAGTGAACCAATGCCGTCCCTCTCTCCATAAGACCTATGCCAATTCGCAGTCATGGGTTCGCTGCTCCAGAGCACTTTGTATGCTAATCAAGGCCAAAACAAGCAAACTCTCTGGGTCATAGTGTCCACCTTGGTAACGCACCAATTTCAGAAATGTCGAAAACGACATTGAACAAATTCAGTGCCGATAATGTCTAGGACTTGAAGTCGGTAGAATTGAGTCAGCGGATTGTTACAAAGTGCTGACACTGGAGTCTCCTTCCATAATCGTTAGAGGCAACATTACTGTGTTAACAATACACATTTTTAATCTGTTCATATGGAGCATTCGCTGTAAAGGCCCCTGAGGATGAGCTGTTACTATAGAAACAACGACTGAGCAATGAAAACCTTCTGACCGGGGCCGCACAGTGGCGTAGTGGTTAGCACTTCCACGTCACAGCAAGAAGGTCCTGAGTTCCGAGTCTCAGGCTTGCTGAGGGCGTTTCTGTTTGGAGCTTCATGTTGTCCCTAAACTTGGGTGGGTTTCCTCCAGGTACTCCTGATTTTTCCTACAGTCCACAGGTATGCAATTAGGCTAACTAGCTGTTCCAGATTGTGCTTAGGCGTGAGTGTAAATGGCTGTGTGTTGGCCCTGCAATGGTCTGGCAACCTGTTCAGGGTATACCCGGTTTTTGGCTGGGATAGGGTCCAGCCTCCTGGTGACCTCAGTAAGATAAAACTGTTTGGCAAATGAATGAGTGAACCTTTAAACCAATCAGAATGAAGAATTTAGCAGGCAGGGTTAAAATGTGTGTAAACCAGCAATGAGTTCTGGGTCTCCATGATGCAGCCACAGCTACGAAAACACTTCGATGTACCACCCGCTACTCCCCTCCCCCCAAGACCATGAACTACCACCACCACTGCCGCAGGTATGAATCTTCCCTTTGTCCCCTTGAGCACAGCGTGATGTGTTGAATGTTCGGTTGTGTTTAGGAAGGACATGGCGACGAGACGACCCTGTTTTATTTATTTATATATATATATTTTTTTTTAGGAAGGAGTGGGAGTGTGTCAGGAGGAGCAGATTGGAGCTCACCCAGCGTATTAAAGCTGACAGTCCTGCCTGATTGCACCTCTCTCCTCCGCTCGCCTATTGACTGTGGTTACGATGTAGCTTCCCATTTCCTGCTGAAATAAATTAAAAGTCAGAAGTAATTTGCCTGATATGGGATGCAGGTGGATTTCGTTTTCTCTCACCCCTCCCCTCTCCTCCATGTCCTGGCCTCAAACTTTCTGAATAAAACATTCCACAGCCTGGAAAATCAATTGAAGCCCCGGTTTGATGAGAAAGGACTTATTTTCTGCCAGTGACAGTTTTGTGGCCGAGGAAAAAAGCAGGGATTTGATTAAAACGTAGATAGTGAGAGATTGAGGTCTTGTTCCAGCCACCAGAAGGATCAAGGCCTCTAATCGCGTATCCGGCAATGCCGAGAGCAGAAACGCAGAACCACGGGCTTCAAATGTTCTCAGCGGAAACACAGATAGGACCTTGATGTTGAAATGAAAATGAATATATCATCCCTGTCTTTCGGTGCTGCTACTAAATCACAGGTTTTATGTATCCAGTTCAGTTTCCTTCACATTGACTCTTGTATCCGAACTGGTAGTGCAACCCTGAATATCTTGTAATTTTTTTTTTTTTTTTTTTTTAGTATTGACTGTGTCACAGGAAGTAAACAATAAACTGCCTCAAAGGAAAACATCCTTCTGGACAGATTATTTTTTTTTTCCCTTTGTAAAACAAACCTAAAAATTAATTTTCATCCAAGAACACGGAGAACCCCGAAAACACGGAGAACACTGACAACACCAAGAATATGGAGAATGCTGGGAACACCGAAAACACTGAGAACACATAAAACACTGAGAACACCAAGAGCACGGAGAACACCAAGAACATAAAGAGCACCTGAGAACACAGAAAACACAGAGAACACCAAGAGGACCAAGTGGACCAAGAGGACACCAAGAGCACAGAGAGCACAGAAAACACAGAACACCAAGAGCACGGAGAACACGAAGAACACCAAGAACACAGAGAACACAAAGAACTCGGAGGGGGGGGGTCCGTGTTGGAGTAGGAGCTCTATCTAGAGACACTTTTTTCCCAGTCGTTTTTTTCTTGTTTGTTTATTTGCTTTTATTTTCCTCATCCTTGTATCTCTTTGCTTATGAAACGTCGAACACGTCCTCAGACAAGCCGTCTCCATGCGAGCCTTCTGTAACGAGCAAGGTGAACCTCAGCCACATCAATCATACTTTCATGTTTCGTTTATTTCTCTAACACTCCAACTTCTGAAACATTTCATCGATTATACATGTCCTCTTCCTGAAATCTGGGCTGCGTCTCTGCACCCTGTCCTGAAGGTGGTTCTCCGTAGAGGTGAGGATGAAATTCCCAACGGAGCATCTGGAATTCCCATGAAATCCGCCCGCTGTAACGGAAGGTGAGAGCAGGCAGTGTGAGGTCACGAGTCCTTAGTTGGCCTCCTCAGATGTTTCTTGTCTTTCCTCAGGCCCGTGCTTTGGAAGGAACCCGTGCTTGAAGTGCTTTCACAGGTGGTCGAGCCCTCGGGCAAATCTCTGATGCTGCTTCTCTTTTTATTATCTACTTCCTGAAGTAATGAAAAGAGACTCGGATCAAAGACGTGCAGAGTAAAGCTCCCGAGTGATGAAACTGTCTGAGGCAGGAAATATCCTCCTAAAACGTGTTGCTTAAAAAAATCCTTTATAGCTACAGTGTAAAGAAAACAATCCAAAACACAGAATGTCTCACGTTTATTTTTCACAAATTCCTACATTAGTTTTCATTTCGTTTGTAAACATTTAGCCTTGAATGGAGTTTTGTAGGCGGAGCTAAATGTAAATGATGTGAATGTGCTTGCTAATTTATGGCTAATTGACATCAGCATGCAAAAAATTTATTCATTCATTTATTTGCTGAACTTCTTAATCTTATTAGGGTCATGGGGAGGGTGGAGCCTATTTCAGCCGACCTTAGTTGAAGGTGGGGTACACCCTGAACAGCTCACCAGTGCATCGCAGGGCGACCACGCACACAACCATTCACACTCACACCTAGGTGCAATTCAGAACAGCCAGAAAGCCTAATATGCATGTATTTGGACTGTAGGAGGAAAGCAGAGTACCCGGAGGAAACCCATGCAAACACAGGGAAGAGTATGCAAACTCCACATAGAAACACCCTAGACTCGAACCCAGGTCTTCTTGCTGTGAAGATATGTTAACCAGTTTGCCACTGTGCCACCCCACAGAATTAAATGTTTAGTCATCATTTTGACCATCATTTTGATCTCTTCTAATAATGAAGAGAACACAGAGGACACACAAAACACTGAAAACCCAGAGAACACTGAGAACACCAAGAACAAATAAAACACAGATAACACTGGGAACAATGAGAACCCGTGAGAACACAGACAACACCAAGAACACAGAGAAAACTGAGAAACCAGAAAACACAGAGAACCCAGAGAACACTGAGAACAACAAGAACACAGAGAACACCAAGAACACAGATAACACTGAGAACACTGAAATCACAGAGAACACCAAAAACACAGAGAACACAGAGAACTCCAAGAACACAGAGAACTCCAAGAACACAGAGAACACCAAGAACACCAAGAACACTGGGATAACAAAGAACACCAAGAACACAGAGAACACAGAGAACACCAAGAACACAGAGAACACCTAGAACACCGAGAACACCGAGAACACCAAGAACACAGAGAACACCTAAAACACAGAAAACATCAAGAACACAGAGAACACTGAGAACACCTAGAACACAGAAAACACAGAGAACCCAGAGAACACTGAGAACACCAAGAACACTGAAAACACCAAGAACACAGAGAACACAGACAACACCAAGAACACAGATAACACAGAACACTGAGAACCCAGAGAACACTGAAATCACAAAGAACACCAAGAACACAGAGAACACAGAGAACTCCAAGAACACAGAGAACACCAAGAACACTGGGATAACAGAGAACACCAAGAACACTGAGAACACAGAGAACAAAAAGAACACGAAGAACACCGAGAACACTGAGAACAGAGAACACAAAAAACATTCTCAAATTAATTTTCGCAAAAGCGCTCTCGGTTGTAAAAGTCCAGGTTTAAGTGTCACCCTGAAACTGAGAGGACATTTCACTGACAGAAACAGGTCCCCCGGGACGTACTGTGTCCACACTTTACTCTTTCTCTCTGCAGCCCTTTCGACCTCCTTGTATAAAAAATAAAAAATACGAGTAATAGAAGTCGGCGTGCGTAAGCAGTATGAACCCTTTTTGCGCCGTGTCTCCCTGAAGGTTGCCCCCTCTCATGAAAGGGGACTTATCTTCCTCCTAACAAGCTTGATGCTGTCCTCTCTGGCTGTGTGACACAGAAAGTGTCGACTCTCACAGTGACAAAAGGCTACGCGGCACCAATCAGGACAGAGCCGAGTCAGAGCTTGCGATGCGGCCGCTGTGATTATGATTAATGTTCGGGGCGGATGGCAGAAGCCTGGACTTCTTTAGCTTCGGGGGGAGGTGTGAAGGGGATGGGGGGGGGGGGGACATCAGCATCGCTGTCGCATTAGATTGTGAGGCATTCATATTTTATGCCTCGGCTCTAATATTACATATTCATCACCCGAAAGTAAAAAACAAATAGGCTCATGTTCTTCTGGGGAACAAGAGAAAAAGAGCTACTATAATGTTTTTTTTTGTTAAAAAAGGAAAGTAAAAACTTTCTCTGCGATCTCATCTACACAGAGCCCTGGAGACGCCACTGTTTATATTTTTATTTTATACACATGATTAAGTTTAACGTGGCAGTGAGGTGCTGAACTGAGGTCATGAAAAGCTCTCGAAATTCACTAATGAATACTTTGGCACTAAACGTGTACAAGCATAACGTTATTTAATTTCAAATTCACCACCCAAAAACCAATCAGCTTCCAGCTCAATTCATTCATTCTAGACCATCACAGGGCCAACACACACACACACACACACACACACACACACACCCACGGAGCAATTTGCAAAAGACAGTTACCCTAATGTACATTTGTTTGGACTGTGGGAGGAAACCTGAGTACCCAGAGGAAACCCATGCATGCACAGTGAAAACATGCGGTACATCACTCACTCACTTATTCAGTCATTTTCCAAACCAACTAATCCTGTTAGGGTCAACAAGAGGCTGAAGCCTATCTTGGCCGACACTTAGCAAAGGCAGGGTACACTCTGAACAGCTTGCCAGACCATCGCAAGGCCAACACACACACACACACACACACACACATACACACACCACACACACACACACACACACACAAACACACACACATACACACACACACACACACACACACACACACACACACACAAACACAAACACACACATACACACACACACACACACACACAAACACACACACATACACACACCACACACACACACACACAGGGGGGATTTGCACCTGCTAGTTACCCTAATGTGCATGTCATTGGACTGCTGGAGAAAACCAGAGAACCCAGAGGAAACCCATGCGAGCACAGTGAGAACATGCAATACATCACTCACTCATGTACTTGCCAAACTGTTTAATCCTATCAGGGTCGCAGGGAGGATGGAACCTATCTTAGCTGACTTTTGGTGAAGGCAGGGTACACCCTGAACAGCTCCTCAGACCATCACAGGGCACACCCACACACACACACACACACACACACACATTAACCTTAATCTTCACACATATTAGGGAAGTTGGAACAGCCAATTAACCCAATGTGCATGTCTTTGGACTGTTGGAGGAAACCGGAGTATCTGGAGAGAACTCACACAAGCACAAGCTCCCCACAGAAATGCCCACACCAAGCATGGGACTGGAACTCAGCACCTTGATGTGAGGCAGGTCTACTAACCACTCCACCACCATGCCGCCCTGGACGTATCTTCTAAAATTAAAATACACCAAATATAGCATTGTTTCCGATGATTTTACTCATTTTAAACCTGAAACGTATAAAAGCAGTCGGCAGATTTGTCTCATTATTTTTATTAATGGTTACCTGTGATTGGCAAGTGCAGGTGAGGTGATGCACAGTTAGTTGTGCGAACCTACCTTCGAAACTGTACTCTACACTTCATCACTAACGTGTACTGAGAGTCACTAAATTTGTCACCAGGCTTCGTTTTGAAAAAATGAAGTCACTCAATCGGTCATAAAATCTACCAGAAAGAGTGTCAGTCAATCCAAAACAGCAACTGGCCTCGGGAATAGGTACTGACGTCCTACTTAACACGCACACGCGGTTATAACACTATTTACGTTACAGTCGCTGATATCAGTCAGGAGAATGTCGCTCATTTTAGTCATCATTGCTGTGTGATGCTGGTTAATTCCTGCTCTCACATACACTACAGCAGCTAACCATAACCAGTTCCTCCCTCACACGCCTCTAATAAAGTTAATAAAGAGAAATGTTAACATCGTTTACATCTTGTCGTTTAAAGTTACAGAGAAATCAGAGGCAAAAATTTCCGAACTGGCCGGCCCTGAGGATTCAAGGCACGGGAGACTCCATACAGGACTAGGGGAGTAAGGGAATATGAGGAGCGAGGAAATACGGGAGTATGGGAATCTGGGGAGCGAGGAAATACGGGAGTACGGGAATATGGGGAGCGAGGAAATATGGGAGTACAGGAATATGAAGAGCGGGGAAATACGGGAGAATGCGAATATAAGGAGCGAGGAAATACAGGAGTACGGGAATATGAGGAGAGAGGAAATACGGGAGTACGGGAATATGAGGAGCGAGGAAATACGGGAGTACGGGAATATGAGGAGCGAGGAAATACGGGAGTACGGGAATATGAGGAGCGAGGAAATACG
>JAQMYF010000014.1:21498477-21513058 GCA_030014195.1 Neosilurus mollespiculum
ACAACGTGGACACGGAACCCTTTCTTACACAAGTATTTTATCATGGAGAGATTGTGTTTATGGATGTTTGAACTTGGTCATGTGGAAGATTTTGCTTTGAAGGATGTATTTTTGGCGATATCACATTTTCATCCAGGTTTTTCTATAAACATTTTCTATTTACCCTGGCTCTTACTCAAAACACAACCTTGCGAATTAACCGTATTATACAGGAGCGGCTCACATATCATAATACAAGCACAGGGGAAATAAAGGCTAGTACTCACATGGGGCCTATTTACTACATTATCCCTGCTGCACCATGGAAGCACCTTACACATTATGAGTGCACCTTGAATTTATATAACGGCATGTCCAGGGTTTTATCTTTGCGGATGTTTGTTCTTTAAGAGTTGGGGAATCCACAGCACAGGTGTTATGGACTCATCCATTCGATATTATTCAGAATAATCACGAGTACAAGATCATATCCTTTGGAACTCTTTAGTACCATAATGAGTAACCATCTCCTATTAATCTATTAGAAACCAGATGTCTGCAGTGACAATGTAGATCAAGGTTTACATCACCTGTGACACAGTATGATATTGAAGTTGGATTGTGGGAACTTTTGGTGCAACTTTTATAGCTCGTCACTAATTTACAACTAATTTTCTATTTATCTAAATAACCACTTATTCATTTTATATGTTTTTGGACTGTAGGAGGAAACCCAAGCAAGCATGGGGAGAACATACAAACTCCACACAGAAACACCATTGCCGAGCCCAGGAATCGAACCCGGGGCTTCTTGCTGTTAGGCGGACGTGCTAACCACGGCGTCAGTGTGCTTCCTTGTGTAAACCTTCTTTAAAAAAAAATGTAAATAAATAAATTAAGGTTCAAGGAGGAGGAACATTAATACTGTAGCGACCAAATGAGGCTCGAATTCTTGTTGTTTTCATGTTGTGAGCGAGCACAGAGTCTCCTGGGAGTGGTAATGTTTGAGCTTAGAGAACATTAGCACTGCATACTGTAACAACGAGCCACCGCGGCCGAGATTCCTGCAGTAAGTGATGGCTTCCAGCCAGTATTCATGAACAGCATGCACAATGTAGTAAAATACCTGAAACAGTGTCTCTTAGATCTGCGAGATCCATGTGATGTACAGAGCGCAGGAGAGTTCATGAGAAGCTGAGCGATTTAGGAGGAAACCAAATTACCCAGAGGAAACCCAGGTAAGTATGGGGAGAACATGCAAAGTCCACAAAGAAACACCCTCATCGAGCCCAGGATTCGAACCCAGGATCTCCTTGCTGTGAGCCGGACGTGCGAACCATCACACTACCAGGTTACTGCTGCCCATTAACACGAATCTGTTTGATAAGTATTTGACGGTCCTCTCTAGTGCATTATGGGTCAAATCTCATGAATAGCCCTGTAGTCTATCATGATGTGTATGAGATTCTTCATCAATAATAAATAACTTCACGCTGGAGAAACTTAAGCTTCTGGTTTTTTCTTGGTTGAGCTTTAGCCTCCAAAAACAATAAATCTATCTATCCATCTATCCATCTATTTATCTATCTAATATGTAAATGAGTTAATTATAATTAATAATAGAAATACAGAATTAATTCTTTATTAAATCAGATTTAGAAGTGTTGAGTTTTTTTTTTCCTTCCCTTCTTTACTAAGAAGAACCAGAACGCTTGCAAATGTTCCCACTTGAAGTAATCTCTTCATGATTACCTTCATTTGATTTTGTAGCTGTAGTTTTAGAGTAAGCCCAAGCTGTTGAGGACTTGAGGCTTTAATTACTGCACCACTATCATCACGGCTTAACTACTGTTTTTTCCCTCCCCTCTCTCACTGTTCTATTTACTTCACTTTTTATCTCTACTTCTGAATTAGAGAGGGAGAACGTGGAACAGGTGTATGGATTTTAATATAGAGAGCAGTCAGAAGTGTAATCGATGTCCTTGAGAGCCGATGTTCTCCCAAATGCATCATCGCACACAGATTGTCATCATATCAGCAGGCGGAGAATCAGGTTGTACTGCAGAGCGCTTGTTTTTTCAACCCTTTTTTCTCTTATTCTACATTTTTTTTTTTTTTTATTTGTGTGCTCATGCACCAACCTGGAACCTATTTTCACTATTAGGTGAACATTAGTCACTCCCTCATTTACTGAACCGTTAATCCTAGTAGGGTCCCGAGGAGGATGGAGGAATATGGGAGGAAACCAGAGAACCTGGATGAAACCCACACAAGCATGGGAAGAGCAAGGGATCTTCCTGCTGTGAGGTGGATATGCTAACCACTAGACCACCATTATATATAAAAAACGTTTTCAAGAAGCCACTATGGCTAACAATTTTAAGGAAATGGGTGTAAATGGTGACCTATCTGAACCAGAGGGGGAGGAGTCTCTTGTGGAGACAGTGAGACGTCACAATCTAGGGACTCTGAGGACGAGAACGTTGCCAGAGATGAGCGTGATGGCGGTGAATCCAAAATGGTTTACACAGCTAACGTTTTGCCGACTCGGCTTTCCTGTCGTCAGTTGGTTTAGGAACAAAAAGAATGTTTTCCGTGATTTCTGCGCTTGTTGTTTGTGCAGCTCAGCACTGGACCATAATGTGTTATGATGCGTGAGGTCAGAGACGTAGCCCAGCCAATCCAATGAGTTCACGTCACCACCAGGCTGGAACAGCCAATCAGAAAGGTAACTTGTCTCTGAGAATGCCTAGAGCTGCCTATGCCTATGGTGTTACCGTAAGGAACCGCTGATGTTATACGTGATTGTTTTAAAGAGCTAATAACACTAATTCCCCACAGGTCCACTTTAAATCAGTTTCAGTGATTATATGCACATTTAAATACAAATAAATTCATAATTTATTAACAGTAAACATGATATGGCTATGTTTATGATTTATTTTTTTATTAGTTTTACAGTAGCAAGTTTTGAATATGGCAGGAAATTCTATATATTTTTTGATGGTTTAATGATTTAATATTGAAATCGTTCATTAAAAAAAAAAAAATAATAATAATAATAATAATAATAATAATAATAATAATAACAACAACAACAACACTACAGAACATTGCAGTGTGTGTCCACTAAATGCACTAAATAAATCTTATCCCTATTAAATATTGTTTTTTATAAAATACTTTTTTACCTCCATCATTTCCCTTCTTTTTTTTATCTGATGTAGATGTTCCTATGTTTTCTTTCCTTTTTTTTCCCTTTTGGTAAGTGCCATCATGTCACGCTGTAGAAGTCGCTTGTGTGTCAAACTCACACACTTAAAACACAAGCGCACTTCAGAGACACCAGAACACGTATTGAAAGACAGCTAATGCATGCAGTGTGACCATAGCTGAAGCCAAATGAAGCTCACACGCAGCAGGGTTCTTCAAGCTCGGCTAATTGCCTCCAGGTGAGCTCACTGTAACGAGCCAGACTCACTGAGAGCTCCCAAACACTGGGCTTCACTCCCTCTGCTGAAGAGAAAACATCCGCAAGTGCTTGGAGAATGGCAGAAGATAGCAGAACATGCTATAAAAAAAAAAGTAAACTGAAAAAAACAAACAAAAAAAATAATAATAATAATAGTAATACTAATAATAATAATAATAATAATAATAAAATTGTGTTGAGTTCTTAAGCCCTTTATTTTCTGGTCCGGACATCTGAAGGATCGGCAATCATGAGGGCTCAGCTTAGGCTTGTGCCCTTACCTCTGACACATTTTAATGAAATATTTCTGTATATGTAATGTTAAGAGCATGCATGCATAAATAAATAAATAAATAAAAGTTTGGTTGTGGATTTCGATTCCTCACATGCAGGCCTGTGAATCCTTACACAAAGTCAGAAGTACAGGAAGTACTCATGTTTTGATTTCCTGTGGCTGTTCGATACATTTTTACCTGACTACAGAATATCTTAAACAGCTTTTGGTTTGACAGGCAAAATAAATAAATAAATAAATAAATAGTTTACATCCTTTTAGGGGAAAAAAGGTTTTTTTAATTAATTAATTTATTTATTTATTTTTTTAATATTCACTTGTAACTTATTAAAGCCTCCATCTTCAATATCTCTCCAAAATCAAATCACTCTCCTTCTGTTTCAGACAGACAGAGAAATCAGTTTATTTTTAACTTTTCTGTGACTTTTCACTCTGAGAGATCACACACTGAATTTCAAGTAACATTCAAAGAAACTTTTACTGCATAATAATAATAATGAAAATAGTAATAATAATAATAATAATTATAATGACAATAATAATAATAACAATAATAATAGTAGTAATAATAATAATAATAATAATAATGATAATAATAATAATAATAATAATAATAATAATAATGACAATAATAATAATAATAATGATAATAATAATAATATTGACAATAATGATAATAATAATAATAAGAAGAATAGCAATAATAATAATAATAATAATAATAATGACAATAATGACAATAATAATAATAATAATAATAATAATAATAATAATAATAATAATAATAATAATAATAGTAAATTATGTAATAATTATAATGGCTATGATTTATAAAGCCACCCAAACTGTAACATGCTGAATTTTCATGCATTCAGTTCATAAAGAGCATTCGGGGTTATGCCAAATTTACAAATAACAGAACAGAAAATTAATACAAGTACAAAACCAGAACATACGTTTGATAAAATCATAAATATAAACTAGTTAGAATGTTCAGAAGCTAATATATTCATTAAAAAATGCTTAAATAAGTTATTTTCACCCTGGTACAATGGAGCATGTATGAACGACAACCTTTATGTAGCGTAATAACCTCAATAAACACAAGAACAACAACAACACCACCTAGTATTTCACTGTTGTCTCAGTGTTTGCCTCACAGGCAGGAAATCATAAAACCTGGCTATTGTGATTAGTGAATGCTAGGTAGTGACACTACTATATCATGTTAAAATTGGAAAAAGATGTTCACTGAGCTAGCAAGCATGCCATTTTATGTTAGCAACTTAGTTAGCTACAATTCACTATTGGTTGCTACTGAATGCTACAGAATTGCCACAGAATAAATCAACCTCAATAATTTATCATGTAAAATTAAACATTGCACCTAGTTTAGCTAGCAAGCATAGCATTCTGTTACATTAACAAGCTAGTTAGCTACCATTTGGTATTGGTTTGTTCAAAGTGTTAACAGAATGCTGGCTAATGACCTCACCAATGTATAAAGTGTAAAGATGCCACATAGTTTAGCTAGCAAACATGCCGTTCTGTTACATTAGCGGCTAGTTAGCTACTATTTGTTATTGATTGCATCAGAATACTACAGAGCTGTGACAGAAATTATAAAAGAAAACATGCAACTAATACTTTATAATAATTATTATTATTGTGGGGCTGCAGTGATCCGGAGATCTGTCCAGGATGTACCCCGCCCTCACCCAGAGTCGGCTGAGATGGGCGCCAGCCTCCCCGTGACCCTAATTAGTATTAAGCGCTTCAGAAAAAGAATGAATGAAGTATTATATGATGTCTAATCTAATAAGCAGACCACAGCGATGCTCTACTGGGGGCCCAATTCTGTGTCCCTCTGTCCCTTTGTCGTGATGCTGCACTTGTATGTCACCTATACACTCTGTCACGATGACACAGAGAGTGGCACTACCATATTGTTTATTCATTTATTTATTGATTTGTTAATTTATTAATTTTACTATTATGAGCTGGTGTCCAAGCCACTTCCACTGACTGATGTATATATATATACATTTTTTTTCTGAAAATCTTGGGAAATTGGAAGTCATTGTGTTGCATCATGGTACGCAGTAGCTAACAAAATAGTCTCCTAATGGGAACATTTCATAGTACATTATTCAGGTTCCTGTGGTGGACTGCGACATTTGTATATGTTTCATGTAATGCGGTGGTGTAGCGGTTAGCACGTCCCCCTCAAAGCACGATGTCCTGGGTTTCTGTGTGGAGTTTGTATGTTCTCCCCGTGCTTGTGTAAGTTCCCTCTGGGTACTCCGGTTTCGTCCCACAGTCCAAAAACATGCACATTAGGCTAATTGGCTGTTCCAAATTGCCCCTAGGTGTGAGTGTCGGTGTGAATGTTTGTGTGTGTTGCCCCTGCGATGGTCTGGCGAGGAGTTCAGGGTTGGCTGAGAGTGGTCTCCACCCTCCCCGCGACCCCAGTAGGATTAAACGACCCAGCAAATGAATGAATGAATGTACTGCTTTCTACTGACTACTTTTCGATTAGGATCAGAATCTGAGCAGAATCTCTTACAGAGTTTCAGACACCGCCTCAGTCTGCCGAGGAACGCTGAGTCAGTGATATACAATATATTTTCATAATCCCAAATTACCTTGTAAAGACGTTCTTCATGAAAAAGGGCTTGAGATATGATTTACAGCACTGAGATTCGATTACAAGAATATAAGACCTGCAGGAAGAAGGAAATTACATTTGGACTGTTGGATCAAATCTTTACACTGTAGCCATTTAAACGCAGTGCCTTTAGGTATTTATGTACTGGTTAAATGTTCTTTGACACAAAGAGACGACTTGTCATCTTCCTCACCTGGAAATCTTGCGGTCATAAATACTGGCACATTCCAATGTATCAAAATCACTTCATAAAAAAATAAATAAAAATCACAAAGTCTTCGAGTTTCTGAGGAATGTAAGCCTTGCTGAAAGGTTTCATTATTTCCCAGACTGACATGTCACGAATAGCTGAAGCTGCAAATCTGCCACGTCCTGTCCCCTTGTTAATATGTGGATTTCAGCTGATGTGGTTTGTCGAATAAACCTGGGCTCCAGCGTGACACGTCGGCCGTCGGAAAAGTGACGGCAAGAAATCAGCTCTGAGGGTGACAGGTCATAAATCCCTACAGAACGCCACTGGGGATAAACACAGAGCTGAAGGAGAAGGAGATTTCACCTCATGCATAGGGAGTGTGTGAAAGAGAGAGAGAGAGAGAGAGAGAGAGAGAGGGAGTGAGAGAGAGTGAGAGAGGCTCTCTGCCACTCAAACCCCTTCCTCAAGGGATGATCCAAAAGGCTGCATGCAAAGCAACCCACTTTCCCTGGGTCCTGAAAAGAACGGTGGAGAGGGAGTGTCTGAAACCCCCCCTCCAAAAAAACGGAGCCTTCTTCCCATTATCTGGATGATCCTGAATGCCAATTACCCTGTGTTCTGCAGGGAGCAGCCTGTCAGTCAGGATGTGAGTGCCAAAAGCTGCAACATGGAGGAAAGTCACCATTTAGTGCAGAGAGATTGTGTGCAGAGAGAGTATCACTCACAAGTCCTGCTTTCCACGGTGGCTTTGAGCTCTTGGTTATAATGCTGCATGGGAAGTACCCCATGTTAGGACTGAGGCCATGGTTTTTCCTTCAGTTTCCTTTAGTCCCAAGCTTTTAAGTCACATCCTTAAAGACGGAATGTTTGTTCTTCTTCATGTGATATGAATTAGAAGTCAGCTACGATGGTCATTTGGGTATTGTAAAGCATTTTGGGCAGGAACGGTGGTCCAGTTGGTTACTGTAATAGATACTGAGCAGTAACTGTAATCCTGCTGGAAGAAATATTGCTCTCACTGGAGTCCAGATGGTCCCTGTAACACAGTCTGGACAGGGACTGGGCTCCAGTTGGTTACTGTAACACAGATTTTCCTCTTTGTTATTGTAACACAGTTAAAGCAGAAACTGGGTTCGTGTTTGTTTTTGTAGCACAGTTTGAGCAGAAATCTTGCTCCCATTACTTATTGTTACACAGTTTTTTTCTATTTGCTATTGTAACATGTTTTGATCAGGAACTATGCTCCCGACTGTTATTGTGACAAGGTTAGAGCAGGAGCTGTGCTCCTGTTTGTTATTGTAGCACAGTTAAAGCATAAACTTTTCTCCCATTAGTTACTGTCAGACAGTTTTTCCCTTTTGTAATTGTAACACAGTTTGATTAGGAACTGTGCTTCCAGTGTGGTCCTGTTTGTTACTGTAACAGACTTTGTAAAGTAACTGTGCTCTCATATGTTATAACACAATTTCAGCAAGATCTCAAACAATATATATATATATATATATATATATATATATATATATATATTTTTTTATTGAACACTTTAGAACATTTTTTTTAAAACTGTAAGCAAGCCCTTCATTTCTTGGACTTCATGGTGTGGAATACTGAACCCTGATCAGATCAGCACTTCATGCCCTTTGTAGATGGTCCCTTAATGATTTTCATAAATATTGAACCCTACTGTAGTAATATGCACTTTAAAGACATGAAAACATTCACTTTAGTTCGTGTTAACAGAGTTTAATTTTAAAATGCTCTTGGTGATCTCCTCTAGAGTACAGCAATGTTTGATCATTTGTGATCATTTTGTTCATATGAAATGAAAGACAGAACATCAAATGTCCAGCGCAGAACCAGCTTCAGGCTTTAAATGTGAACCAGGTCAAAGAATGAGTAGATTTAAAAATTAATAAACAAATAAATCATTTCTACCATCTGACGTCTTCCCTCTTTCGATCCTGAACCTGGCAAGTGTGCACATAAGATTAACTGCATTATTGTTTGGTGGTTAAAAGATGAGCTTTAGGAACTCTAACCGCCGAAATAATTTACAAAAAAAAAATGAATAATTAAAAAAAAAAAAAAACAACAACCCCTGGATCTTCATGCAGGTAAATTACTGGAAATTTTCAGTTTCCAGTTGCTTCCATCAAACCCTGTGGTGACTTAGTGTTACTCGTTATTAAAACGATCACATATAACATCAGTGGTTCCTTCCGGCAACATCACTCCATGCCTGATTTTAAAGTGTGCGTGAGTGTTACGACTCAGTGACGTGTTACCTTTCTGATTGGCTGTTCAAGCCTGGTAGTGACATCGACTCATTGGGTTGGCTGGGCTACGTCAGTGACTCGTGCATCATAACACATTATTGTCTAGCGCTGAGCTGCACAAACAACGAGCGCAGAAATCACAGAAAGCATTTCTTTTTATTACTAAACCAACTGACGACAGGAAAGCCGAGTCGGCAAACGTTAGTAAACCATTTTGGATTCACCGTCACTCATCTCTGGCAGCGTTCTCATCCTCAGAGTCACTAGAATGTGACGTCTGACCGTCTCCACAAGAGACGTCAACCCTGCCAAACACGTTGACATCACTTCCGGGGGAAAAAATGACCGCTAAGCTGCTAATGCCCGTAGTTTAGCACCATGCTAGTAATCCACGGGATTAAATTACCTGGTTTTGTGCGTTTTATGGGCATTTATGTTATAATTAGATATTTATAATTATATATTGTATCTGTTAAAATAAGCATCTGTATCGCTTGAACAAATTACATACACACATTCCTCATTCACTTGGATGGCTGGTGTCTTGTCAGTTCATCCATTTTTTCATTTCTCTTCAAATCAAATGTCATTCCATATCTGCCGCCCCGAGGAGTAAATTCAGGCGAGATTTACCTTGGCGTTGTTGTCTTGTCTATATTGTCATCCGGCTTATCCGCCTTTGATGAAAACATACAAGATGAATGTGGTGGTACGTGTGTTTACCAGAGCCTGATTTTCATCAGATGTGAGCGCAATGATAAGATGCACAGCACCTGTGGGACGAGGCATCTTCTGAATCAAAATCGTCAAATCTCTGACCAAAACAAAAGAGCCAAACACAGAGGGAAAGAGAGGAAAATGGAAAGGGACAGCATATACCTGGCTAATCTAAAAAAAGATATTTGTTAGAGCCCGAGCTTTGAGTGAGACCGAGGAGTGTTCTGAAAATTTATTTCTCCTGTCAGGGCCTATTGATCATTTTAAGCCTTTTCATTAAGAGTAAGAGCCGGGGCTTAAGTCAGACTTTGACATTTTAGGACTCGAGGAAAGACAGATTTAAAATGCTTTAAAATATTTTGGCCGTAAACTTCATGAGGTCTGTAGTTACATCAACTTCGTACGCATTTATACCTCCACAGCCTTTCAAAAATACCTTTCTTTTAAACAAACTGGGGTTTTAATCAGGCTTCAAACCTATTAGCTGTGATACAATTTAGGGTGATACAAGTACCCCTCGTACAACTGATGAGGTTGGTAATTAATTATTTAGTCAACTGGTCAGTTGGTCAGGCTTTTGGTTGATAAATTGTTCGGCTGGTCAGTCAGACAGTGGGTTGGTCAGTCATTCAATTTGTCAATCCGTAGGTTAGTCAGTTGATTGGCCAGGTATTTGGTCTGTCAGTCATTTTGTTGGTTGGTCAGTCAGTTGGCTAGTCAGTCTCTTGTTTGGTCAGTCAGTCATTTAGTCAGTTGTTCAGTCAGTCACTTGGTTGGACAGTCAGTCAGTTGGTTGGTTGGTTGTTTAGTCAGTCAGTTTATCAATCAGTTAGTGAGTCAATCAGTTGATCAGCCAGTGGGTTGGCTAGTCAATTAATTGATCAGTTAGTCATTTCATCTAAATTTTCAAATGGTCAGGCATTTGATCGGTCAGTCATGTTGTTGGTTGGACAGTCAGTTGGCTAATCAGTCTGTTGGTTGGTCACCCAATCATTTAGTCAGTTGGTCAGACAGTAGTTTAATTAATCACTTGGTTGGACAGTCAGTCAGTTGGTTGGTTGGTTGGTTGATTGTTCAGTCAGTCAGTTTGTCACTCAGTTGGTGAGTCAGTTAGTTGGTCTGTCAGTTGCTTGATCAGCTAGTGGGTTGGTCAGTCAGTGAATTTGTCAGTTTGTCATTGTATCAGTTGTCTGGTCAGATAGTCAGTTGGTTATTCAAATGGTCAGGTATCTGTCGATCACCCAGTCTCTTTGGTCAGTGGGTTGGTAAGTCAGTCTTTTGGTTGGTCAATGAGTCAGTGACTCAGGTTTTCAGTTGGCTGGTCAGTCAGCCAGTCAAGCAATCAATTGATCAGTTGGTCAGTTAGTTAGTCAATCAAGCGGTCAAACAGCCTGCTGCTCAGTCCGAAACACTGACATACTACATCGCTTCTGACTCCAACTCTCATCCATTACATCACCCCAGTCCTGTGCTGTGATTGTGACAGAAACAGAGAGGTGGACCTTTTCACTCTGATTTCTTTACAGAGACAGAGCCGCACTGACGTCAGGTGTGTGTCAGTCCGATCCTGACTACAGGCTAAACGTTAGCTCATGAAGGCGATGTGGTCTGTGTCCAGCAAGGGCCTCTAAACAAGTGGACCGTACCTGTGGTGTAAACAGTAGTGGGTGGCAATGTATACACCTTTCTTACTAGGGAAAGAAAATACAAAAATTCACATCTTAAATTTCAAACCAGAATTTTTTAACATTTAAAACTATATATTTGTCACTCATTTTTTAAATGTGCTTTTTTATTATTTACCCTATATACTGTATTTTATATTCTCTCTCTGTCTCTCTCTGTCTCTCTCTCTCTCTCTCTCTCTCTCCTGACCTTTTTATTCTTTATCTCAAAAGCTGTGATATATCTGGGTTTTTTCTTTTTTCTTTTTTTTTTTAAGAAATCTTCCTTTTTCCAATCAGAAAGAGTGTTAAGAGAAAGGCTGACAGTCTAATTTTGACTTATCACTGTAGATATTATTGTTGTGCTTCACAGTGCTGCATTTTATGAATTCCACTGGCGAGTCTGAAAAATAATGGCTTGAAAATAGTGCTATCAATCCATCTGTTTTGGCCCCTCGAACTGGACCGTCTGAATTATTACCGTCCCATTTTTCCTTCAGGACGCTGATGGGTATGCTGGACCTGAAGGTCACGTATGTCTGCTCATCTGTAGCTCATTGCATCTGATGGCTTTCTACTACTGTCTAGACGATGATTAATGGACGATGTCGACATGAATTTGCAGGAGAAAAGCTGTGTAAGAATGAAAAACTGGAAGGCTAATGAGAGCTTGTGCTGAAATAAAATGAAGTGCCTTTTGTGTTTTCTATGTAGTGTTGACAACTGAATGACTTTATCCCCTTTTAAAGAGAAAAAAAATCTTGTGACTATTTAAGCAGATGCTAATGACTGTTCTGCTTTCAGTATGATTCTCGGGATCATGTCACAGCTGCTGCCTCTAAAAGTTCACCTCATTAACCAATCACTGATCACCACTGTTCCTGACAGCTGATCACTCATCACAGTTTTCCCAACAACCAATCACTGATCATCATCGTTCAAAACAAAAAAATCACTGAGCACTATTTTTTCCTGACAACCAATCACTGAATGTTCTTTAAAAAAAATCACTGATTAGTATTGTTTTAGAAAACCAATCACTAATCACCATTGATCTCGACAACTGATCACTGATCAGTGTTTTTCACAACAGCCATTCACCGGTCACCATTTTTCCCCAACAACCAATCACTAATCACTAATGTTCTCGACAACCAATCACTGACTACTATTTTGCCCAGCAAGCAATCACTGATCACCATTGTTCCTAACAGACAATCACCGAAACTGTTGCTTTAAACAAACAAACAAAAATCACCAAATATTATTGTTCTT
Organism: Neosilurus mollespiculum; assembly: GCA_030014195.1. Taxonomy (NCBI): domain Eukaryota; kingdom Metazoa; phylum Chordata; class Actinopteri; order Siluriformes; family Plotosidae; genus Neosilurus; species Neosilurus mollespiculum. The sequence continues at coordinate 21,511,017 of JAQMYF010000014.1, forward strand.
GAAAACCAATCACTGATCACCACTGATCCCAAAAAATTATTAATTACCATTGCTTCCAACAACCAATCACTGATCACTATTGTTCTCAACAACCAATCAGTAATCACTATTGTTCAAAACACAAAAAAAAAAACAATCACTGATCACATTGTTCTTAACAACCAATCACTGATCAGTGTTGCTCCCGACAACCAATCACTTATCACTATTTTTTCTAACAAACAATCACTGATGATCACTGTTCCCAACAACCAATCACTAATCACTGTTGTTCCTGACAACCAATCACTGATTTTTTTTTCTAACAACCAATCACTTATTACCATTGTGTTTAACAACCACTCGCTGCAATTGCTGTTGTTTTTTTCATGCAGATACTTTTCGTTCTTTGTTTAAAAGCATTAAAATCTTTTCTTGTTAATATTTACACTAATACAGCGAGTTATTCCAACACATTTTGTCTGATATAAATTATAGATTAAAAATATATAAAATAGTTTAAATAGGAAATAGTTTAGGATGCCAGGATTAAAGACTTCTTTTAATAAGAAACAATGTTCTTTATTCTGATTTTGTCTTTAGAAAATCTTGTAACACATTCTAATATTCAAATTATCATGATGAATAATTAATATGCAAATTAGCCTGTGACGCCATCTGGTAACTTCTAGCTACTGTACTTGGAATGCTTATAAACTTTACTTTCCTTCAAATAATATTCTAGTTTATTTGTCCACTATTTGCAACAATCGACATCATCAGAAAGAAGCTTTGTGGCTTGGCAGCAGTTTGTATGTAATTTGCAGACCTTCACTGTCGTAAACACAGAATCCTGAAGCTCTTCTCTCATTCAGTGCAGGTCAAATGATTTTCCCAGCTGTGTGCGATGTGAAAGACGCAAGCATTCTCAGCTTTCGTGGCGGTCTCACAAAGCCACTTTAAAGCATCTGCCATGCCCTCCTCAGGATAAATGTCACGTGTATAAAATCTCCAGCAGCAGGTGGGCCAGAAATCAGCTTCATCGCCCTCCCTACCACCCCCTTCTCTTTTCTCATCTCGTTCTCATTTATTCATTCATTTACTCCCAACACCTCAGACGGGACACGCCGGGCCCAACCGATTGGATCTCGCCAACCATTTTTCAATATTAATCAAAAGCACACAGGGGTTCACTGCCCACTGACGCCTGTTCCATGGTCGATGTTTGGCCGTCTACTGAGTTTAATTTGCACCCTTGTTCTGCATCAATACACCGAACTGGTGCAAACTGGGCCTTCAATCCTCTGCATAGAGAAATTAGGTGGTGCTGATTCATTTTCTATAGCGGCAGTTCTGACAGCAAATCACAGGTTTACAGTAAAGCACTGGTTTTAATCTATACATCATCATTTCCACAGTAACAGCTTATTCACTGCAACCTGTATGTCACACACTACACGTACAGAGTTTAAATGTAAGGAACTGTTGATATGGGGAACTTTTCCATAAAAAGACTGATGATAAGACTGTTTATAGCTGCTATAACATCACTACCTCCACTGCTTGCAATGTATTTGTTTGTTTGTTTGACTTTCAGTAGAAATATGCAAAAACTAAAGAACCGATTTTCAACAAACTTGGTGGAGGGACAGAGTATGGGCCTGGCAAGAACCTGTAATACTTTGGAGCGGATCTGGATCCAGCCGTCTGATGGTGATGTCATCGGCGAATTTGACGATGGTGTTGCTGATGTGAATGGGGGAACAGTCGTGTGAAGAGGGGAAAGAGGAGGGGGCTGAGGACACACCCCTGTGGTGTACCTGTGTTTAGGATTAGGGTGGAGGAGATGTGACCTATCCTGACGTTCTGAGGTTTGTTGTAAAGAAAGTCCAGTATCCAGGTGCAAAATGAGCTACCCAGGCCCAGGTTGCCCAACTTCTGAACCTGTTTATCTGGTTGGTAGGTTTTGCTCAATAACTACTGATCTGATTTTCACTAAACTTGGTGGGCCACGAAAGAGCCCATTACATTTTGAAGGTGATCTGTGCATGGGATGATGGTAA
>JAQMYF010000014.1:21522052-21532751 GCA_030014195.1 Neosilurus mollespiculum
AGTAACACCCCAAATTCCTTACAGCCACACCCCAACACTCCATATTCCTCACAGCCACGCCCTAAAATCTCCACAGTAACACTCCATATTCCTCACAGCCACACCCCAAAATCTCCACAGTTACACCCCAAATTCCTCACAGCCACACCCCAAAATCTCCACAATAACACTCCAAATTCCTCACAGCCACGCCCCAAAATCTCCACAGTAACACCCCAAATTCCTCACAGCCACGCCCCAAAATCTCCACAATAACACTCCAAATTCCTCACACCCACACCCGAAAAACCCCACAGCTATGTCCCAAATTTTCCATAGCCACACCCCAAATCCACACATATATGTGCCCAAATCCACAAATCTGCACCTGAATACCCCACCACCTTAACCCAAAATCCCTAAAATCCGCCAAAATCCCCAGAGCCATACCCAGATTGTTTTATTTAATTTTTTTCATTCGTTTTTGCAGAATTGCTTACTGCTGCTGGGGGAAGCGGGGGTGGGGTGGCGGCACACACGCTGGAGCCTATCTCAGCTGACTCTGGGCGAAGGCAGGGTACGCCCTGAACATGTCGCCAGACCATCAGGGGGCATCACACACACACACACACACACACACACACACACACACACACACACACACAAAACCATTCACACTCATACTCACCCCTAGGGACAGCAGTTTGGAACAGCCATGTCTTTGGACTGTGGGAGGAAACCGGAGTACCTGGAGGAAACCCATGCAAACTCTACACTGAAAAGCCCTCGCCGAAGCCGGGACTCGGTCCCAGGACCTTCTTGCTGTGAGGTGGTGATGTGAACCACTACATCACCGTGTCATAGTGTTAAATGTTTTCTGCTGCAGGAGTCGGAGGCAACAAGCAGGAATGAGAGCACTGTGGTGTAACGGTTTACGGTTTAATGAAAAATAATATATTTAATAACTATTTCTTGAGCGTAATTTAAAACTGATTCCAATAATCTCATTATGAAATATTTAATAAAGTGTCACTGGCCTTTTTTAATGTTAAAGTTGGAGGTTTTCTTGTTTACAGTCCACTATTCTGAAGATAGACCTGATATTTACTCGGCTGTATTAGATAAGTAAAAATGTAATTCTGCTGTGCAAATATGTGTGAAATTAAACACACACACACACACACACATACACACACACAAAGGGGACAGCTTTAGAGTCTCTGGATTTATCCTGACCATATTTCCCTTTTTTTATATGTAGTATGTGATGCTTAACAGAATTGGAAAGAGAGAGAGAGAGAGAGAGAGAGAGAGAGAGAGAGATGTCATCGCCTCAGTGGCTGCATATTCGGTTAAAGAGCTCGTTCAGTGAAATGGAATTCATTTTGGTGATCGCTTGACCAGTAAGAAGATTTTCATCTCTCCACTGGAGTCTTCTGAGAGATAGCGAGGCCCGGATTGACCTCTTCTGAGATATCAGGAGATTAAAATGAGTCAGAAGGTGGTCTGAGTCACGGTGCAGGAGAAGCCGGTTAGCATCGTTTGAGTTTTTGATGGTAAATTTAAGAAGGCTGGAAGGAGAATTTTGGTTGGATATTCCACAGCAAATTTTCCAAAAAGTTCAGTTAGGGAGCAGGTCACACTTTGCAGGATAGTGTGAACAGACATCCGGCGGGAAAAACGGAGTTTTCAATCCATTTTTCTCTGTTTGCAGGCCTTTCTTGTCCTTTTCTCGTATGGCGTTCCTTATCAGGTGAGGTCCGTTTAATCCTGAGGAAAGTTCCGTGCATGCACAAAACCTGGAACGGACTCCATGGGACTGAGCTTAGCTGTGGATAGAGAGAGAAGTCATTGGCGAGAACCAGAGAGAGAGAGAGAGAGACAAAGAGAGAGAGAGAGAGAGAGAGATTTCAGAACTTTGGAACTTTTGAGTTCATATATATGATATTAAAATCCTACATTTAGCTTAAATACGGCAGTTTAATTGCAAGTAAACAATATGTCTTTCCTTCACTCATCTGCCAAACCGTTTAATACTATTAGGGTCACGGGGAGGCTGGAACCTACCTCAGCCAACACTGGGCGAAGGAGGGGTACACCCTGAACAGCTCGCCAGTCGATTGCAGGGCCAAACAACAACATTCACACTCAGACTCACACCTAGGGGCAATTTGGAACAGACAATTAGCCTACTGTGCATGTTTTTTCGATTGTGAGGGGAAACCGGACTACCCAGAGGAAACCCACACAACCTAGAATTTTTGCTGTGAGGCGGACGTGCTAACCACTACACCACCGTGCCGCAGAGCAGTGCAGATGGAAACTAAAATTTCTTTTAAATGCCTCAGAAAGAGGGAAATATAATGTGATGACACAATCAGCGGTTTATTTAACTAACAGGTCGTCATAAAGTTGATCAGTTCTGGGCACCATAAAGAGAATAACTCGTTAGAGCTACCATCTTGCTGTGAGGCGGATGTGCTAACCACTGTGCCACCATGCCGCTCTTAATTTTTTTTTATTTTCTTTAAATGGTGATAATCTACATACCTCTTGAAAACTTTAACTAGATCAGTTACACCTCGAGTCAATTTATGGGAATTTTTTTTTCTCGTTATTTATTTATTTATTTATTTATTTATTTATTTATTTATTCATTCATTCATTCATTCATTCATTCATTCATTCATTCATTCATTCATTCTGGTGAAAAGAAAAAGAATTCCTGCATGCACCGTATCTCACACCCAGCTACCCAGCATTCTGTTGTCTTCTGGAACAAGACATCACACACATCCTCCACCTACACGCTGTCAGACTTCACTTCAGATCAGACGAGGCAAGGTGAGCTTCTTCCGGCAACACACACAAAAAATCCATCGTACTAAAAGGAAAGAGTTCAGACTTTAAGTGTGTGGTCAGGTACATCAAGCATGTGAAGAAAACACACACGCACACACACCTGTCATCCCAGGGAGATGTGTGTGTGTAGTCTCTTATGTCAAGACGGACCAAGAGAAGAATAAAAGCTGTGTGTTTGTAAAAGAGAAATTTACTGTGCGGCCTGAAAACATTTATCTGTAAAAATCTCGGAACTAAAACTCAGCATGAGCCGCACGGTGGTTAGCGGTTAGCACGTCTGCCTCACAGCAAGAAGGTTCTGGATTCAAGTCCAAGGGTTAGTGAGGGTGTTTCTGTGTGGAGTTTCCGTCTTTGTGTGGGTTTCCTCTGGGTAGTCTGGTTTCTTCCTACAGCCAAAAGGCATGCACATTCGGATAATTGGTTGTTTCAAATTGCCTCTAATTGCAATTGCCCAGTGATGTCATGTATAAGCTACTTATTAACCGAGTGCGAGGTCTGTACAGCGAGGTCTGTACTGATGACCAAGAGCGGATTTTCACCCCTAATTTTAGTCGTATCCAATTCCCACCCGTCAAGCATTTCCTTCCCTATCACACGAGCACCACCAACCAGGGAGGGTCATAAGCACGCACATGCCCCCTCCATAATATGCGATGCTATTACCCGCCTCTTTACGAACTGCTGCGCATGCGTATTCGGAGGCGGCCAAACAGACTTGGAGGGAAAGCGCTATCTGCCCCCTCAGTGGACTGAGCTCACAGACGCCCATGGCTGGCTGGTGATCGCTGTCAGCCCGGCCAATTGGCTCCCATGGACTCCCTGTCGTGTATGGCAGCGGCATAAACTTGGATTCGAACCAGTGATCTTCAGGTTGATAGTTACGCACCTTGTCGATGGGGGCACCACTTAGGGGCAATTTGGAACAGCCAATTAGCCTAATCTGCATGTCTTTGGGCTGTGGGAGGAAACCAGGGTACCTATAGGAAACCCACACAAGCGTGGGGAGGACATGCAAACTCCACACAGAAACGCCCTCGCCGAGCCCAGAACTCGAACCCAAGACGTTCTTGCTGACAGGAGCAGATGCCAACCATGTCGTCCCAACGTCTTCATCCCTAAGATATTTCCGGTAAACGTTCTCTCATATCCCTAACAATCATAGTGTACACTGCAGGTAGCTAATGGCTAAGCTACCAGTCAGATACGCATCGGTCCATTAATCCATTCATTTTCTGAAGCACTTAATCCTAATTAGGGTCGCGGGGAGGCTGGCGCCCATCTCAGCTGACTACGGGCGAGGGCGTAGTACACCCTGGCAGCTCGCCAGACCATCGCAGGGCAGAAACACGCTGACAGCAATGCAGGACTTTATGAAAATCAGCAACGGTTCTTTTACATTCCTCTCACCACAGACAGTGAGAGACACGGCCGGACTTTGATAACCCAGTTAGCTGTACTGGGGGGACAGCAGTGACAACCCGGTGATAGTGGGGCTTGAACCCCCGACCTTCAGAGCAGTAATCCAGGACCCTACCACCGGGCCACCACTGCACCCTCACCGGTCCATATAGGATTTATTGGCTGGGTACCAACCAGTCAGATTACACATACTGCTGTCGCCATATCCTGTAATAAAGTTCTTTAATAAATACAATTTGTAATTGTAGAGAAATACATTTGTTAGTAACAGGCTGTCGGGGGAAAATAATAATCCATTCTTTGTAATGACAGTAACATCGACCATACACACCATAATGTCACAGAGTATTACACTGTAAAACACACACCCCACACACACACACACACACACACACACACACACACACACACACACACACACACACACACAGTGTTTAATTCGTTCTGTGTGTCTAATTTCCTCCGGGATCAATAAAGTATTCTGAATCTGAATCTGAATTTGATTCGATTTGATTAGTAAAGATTTCTCAGACGTCACGTTTTTCGAAGTCGAGGCCGAGTCAAAAGCGAGAAAGCGATTTGTGGTGAAAACGAACGTCCACGCTAATAAAAGTGATGCATTAAGCGAAGGTTATTCTTCCTTTTAAATGCTAATTGTTCTGTCAACGGTGTTCATGTGCCAGGGACCCAACGGGCATGAATCCATTTTGTTTCCATTCCAGGCACACGTGTGGCCTCGGCACTGTTTGTGCATCTCAGTGTGTGTGTGTGTGTGTGTGTGTGTGTGTGTGTGTGTGTGTGTGTAGTGGTGCATTGTAATTAGTGGTGCCTTGTTTGTCTTCATGACCTACCAAAATTGGGAGGCACAAAGTAGAGAGAGCCAAAACACACACACACACACACACACACACACACACCTCCACAACAGCACCATGAAAAAGATTTCTCTTCACGTCAGTCGATAATGAGAGCCGCCGCCGCCTCAGTTTTTTTTATTGTATTTTTTTTTTTGAGGTTAAATGAGGGGGCAGCATTTAAGTCTTTTCTCCCTAAAGGTCAAATGAAGATCTTTTTTCCTCCTGAACAGACTGGATGTATTGAAATGTTAATATAAAGAGCGACGGAGGCAACGCTGCAGGACAGGAAGTGTTCCAAAAGGTCAGTAAGTCTCTTACCTGCCAGCATCACCTCTCCTGCACAACACAAAGAGCTCTCGCTGTAAGTGATTACATCATATTTCACATCAAATGTATTTAAATCACTCGTACGTCACTGAACTGCGATGATTCAGGGATCGTTCTCTCCGTGACGAGCTTCTTCTCCAGCGTCAGATCCAAAACTTTAGACTTTTAATTTTTAATTAAATGCTGAGAAACAACAATACAGAATGCCCCCTTCCACACACACACACACACACACACACACACACACACACACACAGGCTGCAAATTACATTTTTAGCTTTGGTGCTTTTTATTTGTGCCAAATCTAAACAACACAAATTAATATTTCAAAGCAATAAAGTCCTGGGCTCGGTGAGGACGTGTGTGTATGTGTGTGTGCTTGTTCTTCCTGTGCAGGTTTCCTCCAGGTACTCCGGTTTCCTCCCACATGCATGCTATGCTAATTAGCTGTTCCAAGTTGCCCAAGGTGCGAGTGTGAGTGTGAGTGTACATGGTTGTGTGCGTTTTGCCCTGATGAGCTCTTCAGGGTGTATCCCACCTTTGCCCAGAGTCGGCTGAGATAGGCTCCTGCTTCCCCACGGCCCTAGATGGATTAAGTGGTTCAGAGAATGAAATTTGGAAATGCATCTGTAACGTCCCTGTGTTTAAAACCACGAGAAACTGTCAGTAGGAGTGAGTGGGTTTTCCTTCATGTGAAATGTTTGGAATTCCTGCCACAAATGGCCGAAGTCGTCGAAAATTTTATTTGCTAGCTGAAAGAATTGCTCGGAATTCCTATATTGCCAATGATTCATGAGAATTCTTTTAGCAGAAGGCAGGACTCTGAAGAGTTCCTTCAGGAGAGGGTGGAATTGGTCAGATTTTCTTTGGCAGACGGTGGGATTGGTGGGAATTCCGTCAGCAGAGGGTGGGTTTTTCTTTTGCAGAAGGTGGGATTGGTGAGAATCCCTTCAGCAAAGGATGAAATTGGTCAGAATTCGTTAAAAAGAGGGAGGGATTCTTTTAGCAGAAGGTGGGATTGGTGGGAGTGCTTTTAGCAGGGTGTGGAAATGGTCAGATTTCCTTTTGCATAGGGTGGGCTTGCTGGGGATTCCTCAATCAGAGGGTGGAATCGGTCAGAGCGCCTTTAGTCGAGGGCGGGATTGGTCAAATTTTCTTTAGTCGAAGGTGGAATATGTGAGAAATTCTTCAGCAAAGGGTAAAATTATCCAGAATTCCTTTAGCACAGGGCAGAATTGGTAGGAATTCCTACATAGCAGAGGGTGGAACTGGTTAAATTTTCTTTTAGCAAAGGGTGCGACTGCTGGGGATTTCTTTAGTAGAAGGTGGGATTGGTGAGAATTCTTTGAGCAGTGGGTGGAGCTGGTCAGAACTCCTTCAGTGTACGGTGGGGATGGTCAGAACGTCTTCAGCTGAGGATGGGATTGGTCAGAATTTGTTTAGAAGGGGGCGGAATTGGTGGTAATTCCTTCAGCAGAATTTTGACTTTGAAAGTGAAACTGCAGATTTGACTTCATGTGAAATATTTCCGGAATAATGAAGTGAATTACACTGCTTTCTTTGCTTTGCATTGATTTTTCTCCCACATAGACGAACAGACGAACAGTCGAACATGCAAAATGTGCTACAGTTTTACCATGAAATTAGCTGGTTTTACCCGGGGTAGGAGGGCGGATGAAAAGAATTCTGAGCTCTCATTATTCACAGCATTCACAGTCAACATTCAGCTCAAGCTCAGAGGTCTGAAAAAAAAGAGAGAAAAGTACCACCATGTCTAAAAATCACACTTTTTCAGCTCAAGTGCTTTTCATATTGAGTATAAAACACTGCCTGACCTCGGCTTTCAGGCACGCCGGATTTACGGCTGAGATGATTGAACGTTCCGGCTTTTCATATACTGTAGGTGCAAAAGCCTGGTGCCAAAATGTCTGCCAAACGTCTTCGTGTCTTGTGCTTTGAGTGGACAATAAAATTTATATTCAGAGCCATACTGCTGTAGTCATGTGCGTTTATTGCATTTATTCGAATAACCTTCGCTGCATTACGTCTGGGCTAAAATACTGTACGCTCCGGGTTACAGGCTTCAGACGGAAGGGAAATTGTTCCGGCGGCGTTTCACATCACTCATTAAATCTATTATTAAATTATGTTCGAAATGAAAGTAAACTTTTACTTTGGGGTTTTAAAATAAATACATAATCCTATGGGCGGCACGGTGGTGTAGTAGCTAGCATGTCGGCCTCACTGTAAGAAGGTGCTGGGTTCAAGTCTCCGGCTTGGCAAAGATGCTTCTTTGTAGCATGTGCTTGTGGGAGTTTCCTCCGGGTACTCCAGTTTCTTCCCACAGTCCAAACATATGAACATTAGGCTAATTGCCTTTTCCTAATTGGCCATAGGTGTGTGTGTGTGTGTGTGTGTGTGTGTGTGTGTGTGTGTGTGTGTGTGTGTGTGTGTGTCTGAATAGTTGCTCTGTGATGGACTGGTGAGCTGTTCAGGGTGTACCCCGCCTTCATCCAGGGTCGGCTGAGATTCAGCAATTACTACAAGGTGCTGAGAAAGAATAAATATTTTACCTTTAACAAAATCAGACAGGAAACAGAATAATCTAAAGTACCAAATGTGCTTAATGTTCCCTATATGGTACTAGTTTTAATTACCCATGTCCTCATCTTACACTATGTTCTATAGCACGTGGATGTGACCCAAAAAGCGAAAATAAAAACCCCTCTTGTTTAAAAGATTTTTTGAGATGGCTGTGGTGTGACCTGTTAGGGTCACTCAAGGTCAGAGGTAATTGTCTCATTTGAACGCCAGTATATAGTTTTCTATTAGTGTTCCATAGTAACTGCACAGCTATCAGCACTCGTTTCAAAGTTAAAAGCGCTTTATCTCCAAATCTTTGTGAACTTAAGTGAGTTTGACCTTTGACCTTGATGTTCCAAAATCAAATAATCTCTGAGACTCAGGTAGGGTAGTGTCTGGTGAAAATCCTTGCATGGGTGTGGTCAGGATTTGGTTTACAGGTCATTTTATTTATTTTTCTATTTTCTTGGGCTGCAAGGGAAACTTGGAGCTTCATTTAACCCTTCCAAAGTGAGCACACACACACACACACACACACACACACACACACAGGAGCAGTAGGCAACCATATTGCAGCACCCATAGAGCAGCTGGGGTTTAGATGCCTTCTCAAGGGCTCTTCAGCCATGAAGGTAGTGGATGGGTGGGGCCCCCTACCACCAACACGGCACGGTGGCGCAGAGGTTAGCAGGTTCACCTCACAGAAAGAAGGTTCCAGGTTTGATTCCCGGGCTCGGGGCGTTTCCGGGTGGAGTTTGTATGTTCCGCCCGTGCTTGCGTGGGTTTCATCTGGGTTTCCTCCCACAGTCAAAAAAACAGTAGGCTGATTGGCTGTTCCAAATCTCCACGAGGTGTGAGTGTGAATGGTTGTGTGTGTGTGTTGGCCCTGCGATGGCCCAGCGAGCTGTTCACGATGTACCCTCGCCTGGAGTCGGCTGAGATGGGCGCCAGCCTCCCTGCGACCCTGATTAGGATTAAGCGGCTTGGAAAAATGAATGAATATGAATGAGTAAACATTCAACACATTTGGTGGACGCTCTTATCCAGAGCGACTTGCATTTTTTTGTAATTTATACAGAGAAGTTAGGGGGTTAAGGGCCTTGCTTAAGGGCCCAACAGTAGCAGCTTGGAGGCATCCAACAATAACTCAAAGTCTTAACCACTGAGCCACCACTTCCACAGACAGAGAACCCTTCTAAGCTTTCAGTTTTCAAAAGTGTGTGCTGAGCACAGTGCACTAAAACAAACGAAGCATTAAAGACTAAAGAAGGGATTCACTGATCATTTAATAAAGTGGAACCAATAGTACATAAAATAAGACCTAAAGCAAGCATCTGATCCAAAACTGTTATAACTCATAAAAACAACTACAAAAAAAAAACTAAACAAACAAAAAAAAACAGTCGCTGTTTCATTCCCCAATTGAGGCGATTCAGGTAAACATTACACATCTCGCTTAAAAAATAAAAATAAACAGAAGATAAGTAAAGAGCCTCGAGTCGAGCATGTTTTCTTTAAGGAGTGTAAGATTATTCTCAGTGCCAAACGCTGCTCTGATTTCCCAGAATTCTTGTGTAATTAAGGGAACTGTTGACACCGCTTTAATGTATGCGGCACCCACTTCAGTGCCGAGACTGTGAGCGATGAGAGATATAAGACATGACAGCAGAAATGACAACGCGCCTGGAAAAAAAAAAAAAAAAACAACAACAACAACAAAAAAAAAAACGGTGTCAACAAAGTGCCTGGAGATGCAATAGTGAGAAGCTTTATGTGTAAACAAAAGGTTTTGGTGTGTTGGTGGTAAATGATACGGCTGCATGGGAACGGAGCGGAGCGGCGGAGGGGAACTGGGACAGCGCTGATGAGAGCCAGCAATAAAACGACAGGGTTTATTCTGCGAGACGGGAAACACCAGGTGCGTGTCGTCCTCCCTCAGGTAGATCTTTAATTCTTTATTAAGTTTTTTTATTTAATTTTATCCCTGAATCAGCTGTTTGGCTTGTTTCCCAGTAAAAACATGAATACAGTAAATTTGCAAGCTTATGATTATTAATGTAGCTACTGAGTTTCATTACTGGAGAAAGATGTGAGCAAGCAACAACAAACAGGAAACAAAATGTCCCCGAGATCCCCAATATCCTGAATTTCATCCATCAGCAGATACATGCCTGGTGTTTTCTTTAGTTTTTGCATGATGCTAATGTGGCTAATGGGGGTCCATGCCTGTGTTCCCCAGTACCTGTGTTCCCCAGTCGTATACTTCCCAGTACCTATGTTCCCCAGGGTCCTAACCCTAACCCTAATATTCCATAAATTGTTACTTTGATGAGTATGTTTGATCTTGTTTCATCATACTTATTTTACAATGTTGATACAATCGTTGTAGCTCACTTTTACAAAGTACACAATACAATGGAAGATCCATTAATTTAATAAGGACCAGAGAAAACAGGGACTGGGAAGCATAGGTACTGGGGAAAATCTGGTCTGGAGAACATGGGGCTGATCCCGCCAATGGAAGTAAACATGTGGGAGGGGCAATAGGGGTCGGGTACACGCTGAAGGCATGGGTTCTGCTGGACCAATCCTCGACTACTGACTCTGGCTTTTGGGACATGGAATGTCACCTCTCTGGCGGGGAAGGAGCCTGAGCTGGTGCGTGAGGTTGA
>JAQMYF010000014.1:21564876-21579131 GCA_030014195.1 Neosilurus mollespiculum
TCTCCCTCTCTCTCTCTCTCTCTCTCCCCTCTGTCTCTCTCTCTCTCTCTCTCTCTGTTTTTTTAAAGTCTGTAAATGAAACATCTCAGTGTGTTTATTTGTGACATTTGAAATGCGTTGCTCCTGGGCAGTCAGCCACAAACACACCAGGTTTCATTATCCTGAAAATAATTCACTCTCATTACATCAACCTTTAATATTTCTCTTTTTTAGTCACGTCTGTAAGTGCTAGTTCAATTACTGCAAGCTGTTTCTGTCCTGATATCCATAAATATCATAAAAAAGAAACTTACCTGAGTAATAAAACACCTTGTTTAACTTCTCCAGTACCATCAATAGCAATTACAGGAATTTGATCATAGCTTCATGTGGAATAAATCAGGTTCAGGTGTCTTCTCACGTATGTTACGGAGGAAAACAGACAGAGGCCTGAAAGGACATTTTCCACCAATGCAATTAAGTAATATAAAAAAACGACAATCAACTGAGTAATGTTTTTATTTGGTTCCTTTGCTACACTATTCCTGAAACAGTGAGAGCAAGAGCTTTGAAAACATCTATTCATTCATTCGTAAGCCTCTTAATCCTAATTAGTGTCGCGGGGAGGCTGGCGCCCATCTCAGCCGACTCTGGGTGAGGGCAAGGTACACCCTGAACAGCCCGCCCGGTCATCGCAGAGCAGAAATGGCCTGCTCTTTACGAACAATAGCAACAGTTCTTTTACATGCCTCTCACCACAGACAGTGAGAGACATGGCTGAGCTGCACTTGGTGATAGTGGGGCTTGAACCCCCGACCTGTGGATCAGTAAGCCAGCACCCTACCACCGGGCCACCACTGCCTCACTCTGAAAACAAAAAAAGGCTTTGGGCCAAAGGTAAGAAATGCATCATTTTAAATATCTTTAACTGTACAGGTTTGTTTGTTGTTGTTTTTTTCCCTTCTATAAACTTTTTTGAGGTAGTCTGACATGCTCTCACATGATTTTTTAAGATTTAATTTTAAAAACTTGTTTCCAAAGTAATATATGGTCATATAAATCACAAACTCAGCAAAACAATTTAAAATTTTATATAAAAAAGACATTTTATACTATAAACATTTCTGCACAAGACATTTGAAATCTGAACCTTGTTTGCATAAGGGTGTGTTGCACACTCATAATGTATAGAAATCAGCATGTTAGCTTCAGGCTAATTTCTATGGAAAAGTACATTCATATGCTACTGGTTATCAGCATCAGCTCCAGGGGTTAAAAAATGTGACGTCATAAACCTGTTTTTGTTTTTGTGTTTACTCCAGTACGTTTCATCAAAACGGTAAAGTAAATGTTATACAACTGTTCTATACATTCTATTCATCCATTTTAATGCAACTTCTGGACTTAGAATAGATAAAAACTGATCATTTTATTGTTAAGAAAAAAAATCCCGATCTCCTCCTGTCCGATTGTGAAAATCTTGATCTTGTTGTTGATTTCGGAATTAATCAGCCGGCGAGAACGAAGCATTTGAGTGTCCTTCTACACATATTTCAAGCTTTTTTTTTTTTTTTTTTTTTTTTTTACTAGCTCTACTGTTAAGGTGTCAAAATGTTACATTTCATGTCTCCTGCCTAAGCAGTTACGGTTTGGTGTAACTTTTTCTTTGGATTTTCCCCCTTGCGAATAAATCAGGTTATTTTTGGAAATATATTCCCTGCATTTTTATTTATTATGTGTCACTTGTAAAGTGTTTTCAGTGAATCGGATTGTATTAATTATGTAAATTTTTGCCATCTCAATCATGAGTTTGAAACTTTATTTAACTGTGGGGAAGTGACCTTAACCTACTTTTTTCTTCTTATAACAGGCTCATGCTAAAAATTATGATTTTGAGTAGGTCAGACACAAACACTCCTTCCCTCACCAGCCTCTCTTTATTCTCTCTCTTTATTCTCTCTCTTTATTCTCTCTCTTGAATACTAAGGCAAAAAAAAAAAAAAAAAACGCTGCTTCTTGTGTTACAAAGAAACAGCAAAGAAGCGTAAACTTGAAGGATATCAGAACATTTATTTTTTCAAGCAGCCACTTATTGTTTCTCTAATGAGGCTACAGCTCCCAGCATGCACTGCAAAACTGTACAGAAGCTGAGCACTGCTGCGTTACATATCCACCGTGATATTCCAGAGGACTTCAGGACTATTTTGCCTTGTGTTCTCTTTCCTGTGATATGGTTTCTGTTTCCTGTCTGTTTGTTGTTGTTGTACCGGTTACTTTATCTTTGTTCCATAACAAATAATTAATAATAAACTGTAAATCCGCACACCTTCATACCTCCACCTTCACCATGATACAACCTGGCACTTACTATTACACTCAATTACTTTTTTTTAAACTTCTAAATATATAAAACTTACTTTTAGACACTATTTCATACAATTATGATATTCAAATCATTTTTTCATTCAAATCCATCTATCCATCCATTTTCTTTTACAGAGGCAACAGGTCTAGGAGTCAAACCCAGGCACCCCAGTGACATACTTCAGCCCCTCCTGGGGGATCCTGAGGCGTTCCCTGGTAGGTGGGATATATTCCCTTTAGTATATTTTGGGTGTACCCCGGGGCCTCCTTTGAGTTGAGAACACCTCTAAAGGAAAGCAAGCAGGAAGCATCCCAGTCAGATTCCAGAACCACCTCAACTGAATACTTTCAATGCAGAGGAACACCAAAGGAACCCCCAAAGCACCCCCCCCACACACCACCCCCCTCCTGGGTTCAATTCCTGGGCTCGGGGCGTTTCTGTGTGAAGTTTAAATGTTCTCCCATAGTTTGCGTGGGTTTCGTCCGGGTACTCTGGTTTCCTCCCACAGTCAAAAAACATGCACAGTAGGCTAACTGGCTGTTCCAAATCACCCCTAGGTGTGTGGTTGTGTGTGTGTTGCCCTGAGATGGTCTGTTGAGCTGTCCAGGGTGTACCCCGCCTTCGCCCAGAGTCGACTGAGATGGGCACCAGCCTCCCTGCGACCCTAATTGGGATTAAACGGCTTACAAAAAGAACTTTGAGAATTTGAGAATAGACTCCATACGTCAGAAGAAGACTGAAATGTGTTGTACTTTTTAAAAGGGCCTTCATTTGTACTCTTGTTGTTTTGACCGTAACACTGACTTCTGTATCTTTAAAGCAATAAAAACTTATGAAATGCATTTATGAGAGGTGTATTATGTAATAACAGGTGTTGAAAAGGCATCGTGCTTCTCGCTTGTCTTTGTTCCGTCAATGTCAAAAAATGTGCATGTCAAAAAAAAAAAAAAACCTCCTTTTATATTTCCCTTTAGACAAAAACCCTGTCATTTGTACATCAGTGAAGTGAAAATGCACTTCCACATCTGTTATATTGCAGCTCTCTTTGTTTTATTCTGCACAATAGCAACCCTTTTTTACTGAAAAGCACGGCTTCTTTCCTTTCTTTTCTTTCTTTCTGGAATAAAACGAGCTTTTAATCATTTAGCAGCTGCCCTTCGATCTTCTTTTACATTAACATTTAACAAGAAATGCATCACTGTTCTGCAGAGGAGAACTTTATGCCTTATTCTACTTTGAAATGACATTAATGTTCTATACTCCAGGATGTGCCGCTGTTTTTCAGGTCTGCGTGCAGCTTTAACGACATTACAATTGTATTTTGTTTTATAACCTCCATCCTGGCGCATCGGCTGAAAGAGAAACAATAATCAATAATGTGAGGGCCTCGTCTGTGTGTGTGTGTGTGTGTGTGTGTGTGTGTGTGTGTGTGTGTGTATGTGTTTTGACTACATATTGAGGTCTGGAATGCATGTTTAACGATGTGATCACACTAGAGGTGCGATTGAGATGCGACTGATACGAACTGATGTTTTGCAACTATTTTTTTGTGGTTTAAATGTATTTTTTGTTAAATTTTGTTAAATACTGTATTAATCCCACAAGGAAATTTATTACCTCTGCATTTAACCCATCCAAAGTGAGCACACACACTCTCGGAGCAGTGGGCTGCCACACACATCGGGGAGCCCGGAGAGCAGTTGGGGGTTCGGTGCGTTGCTCAAGGGCGCTTCAGCCATGAAGGTGGAGGAAGGAAAGGTGCAGCTCACTCCCCACCACCACACATTTTCACATTTTTTCTGCTGGTTTGGGAATCAAACCAGCAACCTTTTGGTCCCAAAGCCACTTCTATAACCATCAGTCCATGGCTGCCTCCATTAAATACGTATATCGCGGGAAAGATTCGGGACAATTTTTAACACTGATTTGCGAGTAATTTGCAATTGGTTTGTGGATGGTTAGCAAAAAAAAAAAAAAAAAAGCAAATCTCCTGTTTTAAATCATTCGCATTTTGTTCTCAAAAGTGTTATAAGGGCGTGAGCATGCAAATAAAATACAAATGATGACAAAATTTATGGAATATGGAGCAAGTCTCAAATATTCCTTATACTTTGCGACCTTCCTGCGACATGTGCGGACTGTTTGAGAAGAGTTTCAGACTTTCGCGGAACTCTCAAACATGTTTGAAATGTTTTGCGATGAGCACGAACCGGGCGACTGAAATGCGATGCCGAGAATGTCACACGACAAATTTGAGAATGAAAAGCGACTGATGTGAATTGTCATTCACGTCATTCACTTTTCTATCACACCTGTAGTGTGATCACTGCCTAACCAACAGACTGGATGCTTTTGGGAAGTGAGGATATTTTGGCTGGTCCCCACTTCTTTTAAGAGCTGTTTGAGGGTTAAGCCTTGGTTTTAGGGTTCGGGTTAGAATTAGGTTCAGGTTAGGGTTAGAGGAAAGGTTGGGGTTCGGTATTTGGTTGAGATGGTTAAAGGTCAGATATTAAACCCCAAGCCATTTTTTTTGTTTTGTTTTGTTTTTTTCGTGTTGGACACCAGTGGAGCACCACAGTATGATTCCTAATCCAAAAATCTCCGCAGTTCATCAGGAAGATACTTCCCCATATACCTCACCCTGAAACCTCCCCCTATTTTGAGTGAAGTGCAGGGTGGCCTGTTTGGATTTCTTCCTACTCTGCTCTGATTGGTCACCTTTCTCAAGTGGGTCACCTTTCCTTTCAGTGTGCTGGGAGGCAGACTGGGATGGGTGAAAATACTCCATTGTATGAAGACCAATAGGGGAAGGCCAGTTAATCAGAAAGCCCAGTTTGCATGTTCTTTTCATGCTATCATGGGTTTCCTCCCACAGTCCAAACACATGCACATCGGGCTAATTGGCTGCTCCAAATTGCCTCTAGATGTGGGCTGTTCATGGTCTACCCCTCTGCACCCCTCTGAGTTGGCAGAGAAAGGCTTCAGCCCCTTTTTCAACCCTAGTAGCATTAATCAGCTAATGATGGACCCTTTCGTACCCTTTTGTTTCGTTTACTTCCTGCATCAGCTGAACTATGGCGTGTATTTTCACGTTCCACCAAACCAAACCATCCGAGCTAAAGAGGGAGAATTTTCACTTTTAAAGTTGCTCAGTGGATCTTTAGCGAAAACAAAAGTAAGCTGCAATGGCAAATTTAATTATTCATTCATTCATTTTCTAAGATGCTTAATCCTAATTATGGCCACGGGGAGGCTGGCGCCCATTTCTGCCGACTCTGGGTGAGGGTGGGGTACACCAGGCCATCGCAGGGTCAACACCCAAACAAACACTCACACTCACACCTAGGGGAGATTTGGAACAGCCAGTCAGCCTACCGTGCATGTTTTTGGACTGTGGGAAGAAACCTGAGTTTCCAGAGGAAACCCATATAAGCATAGGAAGAAAATGCAAACTCCATATAGAAACGCCCCGAGCCCGGGAATTGAACGTGGGACCTTCTTGCTGTGAGGTGGACGTGCCAACCACTGCGCCACTGTGCCACCAAACTTAATAATCACAGAAGTAATTTGTCTAGAACTCATCAAAGAAAACCACAAGCATCTCTACACAACCTCGAGACGTAGGTCCACAGTACAGGAGTGTACAGCTCGTGGGTGAATGACAAAACTTATATATGAGAAGGTGAGTAAGCTCCAGTTGATTGAAGGGATAAAAATTGGCACATAAGCAACACAGAGGATGATGGACTGAGAGAAATCATTTAAATTGCATTAGGAGACATTTCTTATAATCCCGCCTCGAGAGAAACCATCACGTCAGTTTGGATGACGAAGTGACGACCGGTTTGGCATCACAGCGCACTTCACGGCCATGAGAAAAACACAACGGATTCTACAGGATAGAGCTACCCGATGGCTGAGCAGCAACTGCAGAAGTGTTGAAAGTCAACTGGAGAGAGAAGAGATGACGAGAAGACTTGGTGGTGAAATTAACAAGGACTGGAAAGTATGCGGAGGAAGAGATTGGTGTAGAAGAAGTGCTATAGACAGATAGATGAACCGAGTTGACAGGAGTACAAGAAAATACAGCGTAAGGTGGAGATAGAAGTGTCCAAGGCTAAGAAAAAGGTGTATGATGAGTTGTGAGAGGTTGGACACCCAGGAAAGGAGAAGAGATTTGTACCGCTTGGCTGGACAGAGCGAACGAGCTGAGAAGGACGAGCAGCAGGTGGGAGGGATGAAGGATAAAGATGAAGCGTACTGACAAGCGAGGAGAGTGTGTTGAAGATGGAAGGAGTACTTTGAGGGGTTGACGAATGGATAAAATGAGAGAGAGAGAGAGAGAGAGAGAGAGAGAGAGAGAGAGAGGTGGGGATGGTGTATCAGGAAGTGAGGATGTAAAGACAGCTATGAAGAGGATGAAGAATGGGAGAAGTATGCTTGGTCCAGGTGACAAACCTGTGGAGGGATGAGGGGGTTTGAGAAAGATGGCAGAGGAGAACTGATTTTCAGGAAGAAGACTGATGTCCAGAAGAGGGATAAAGTTGATAAGCTACAGCATGAAGCTGTGAGACAGAGGAGTGAAAACTACAGTAGGTTAGGAAGAAAGGAGAAGATTAAAAAGAAACGGTGTGGCGTTATGCGAGGAAAGAGGACAGACGTGATGTGCTGACGCGAGTGTTAACAGAGAATTAGTGGGATGAGATGGCGCCAAGGTGGCGCAGTGGTTAGCACGTCCGACTCACAGCAAGAAGGCCTGGGTTCGAGTCCCTGCCTCGGTGAGGGTGTTTCTGTGTGGAGTTTGCACTTTCTAACCCGTGCTTGCCTGGGTTCCTCCGAGTATTCCGGTTTCCTTCCACAGTCCAAAAACATGCACAGTAGTGTAACTGGCTATTCCAACTCACCCCTATGTGTGAGAGTGAGTGCGAATGGTTGTGTGTGTGTTGCCCTGCGATGGCCTGGAGAGCTGTTCAGGGTGTACCCCGCCCTCGCCCAGAGTCGGCTGAGATGGACGCCAGCCTCCCCACGACCCATGAGATGACATCAGTGAGAAGGAGATGTCGCGAGGATGTCTGGAGTCTGTGAGAAGGATATACGAGTGATGCAGGATACAGTATGTATAAACGCAGCGTGATGGTGGTGAGGTGATGAAGGTGTGTGGCAGGAATGATGGATGTGTTTCAAATCGATGGAGGATAACATCAAAGATTGTCTCTGAGCCGTTTCTTGTTTATGAGAGTGATGGACAGGGTGAAGGACGAGATCAGAAGGATGATGTTCATAGATGACCCTGTGATTGTAGGGTGATTATAGGGGGCAGGTTGAAGAGCGTCTGGAGAGGGGGAGGTATACAATAAACAGAAGAATGAAAGGTAGGAGGGGGAAGATGGAATACATACACGTGAACAAGAGGGAGGAAAGTGTGATGAAAACAATGCCAGGAGTACCGATGATGAAGGTGGAGGAGTTTTAATTCAGTTTGGCTCAGTGGTTCAGGTTCTGGATCACTGAGTTGAAGGTCAGGGGTTCAAGCTCCAGTACCACCAAGGTGCCATTGTTGGGCCCTTGAACAAGGCCCTTAATGCCCAGTTGTATACATACCATAAGAGGAATGTAGAGGAAGAGAGTGCAGGCAGGGTGGAGTGGGTGGAGCCTCAGGAGTGATTTGCAACAGGTGTGTGCTAGCAAGAGTGAAAGGGGAGGTTTAGAGTGATATATGTTATATGAGATGGGGACAGCAGAACTGATGGGAAGAGAGGGGCGGAGCTGGAGGCGGAGCAGCAGAATTAAAGATGCTAATGTATGTGTTGGGAGTGATGAGAATGGACCATTTTTTTTTTTTTTTTTTTTTTGCCCGGTTCTTTGCCCTAACCCTCCACAGCACCGGGTATTTCATAGTGGTCTCCTACCAGGCCCAACTCTGTGTTCACAGATAAATGGAAGGAGAATCAAATCAGGAAAGAGTCTATTAGAGGGTCAGCTCAGGTTGGGTGGTTTGGAGATGAAGCAAAATGTGAGAGTTAGTCTGGACATGCAGAGGAGAGACGCAGGTATAGACGCAGGTATAGACGCAGGTATCATCGGAGAAGGACGCAGAGAAGCAAACTGCCAGACAGGATGAAAAGGACAAAAGCCAAAGATGAAGTTCATGCATGAGAGATCTCTAAATCTCTAAATCCCCAGAGAGGTGAGTGTGAGTGTGAATGGTCGTGTGTGTTCGTGTTAGTCCTGTAATAGACTGGTGACCTGTTCAGGGTGTAACCCCGCCCCCTCTCACCTGAACTCTCACCTGACAGATAAATTCTTCAGATAATAAAGGAATGACTGGAGATATCTCTCTTCCCCATCACCGCAATCTGTTTATTATTATTGATTTTATTTTTACATCAGTATTTTATTCTACAACATAATTCTGAAGCGGTTTAAACTTTGCCATAAAAATTATTTTATTAATTATTAATAAAAGTCAAAAATTACTTCTCTATAGTTGTTTGGTTAAAATGCATTGAATGTTATTGTAGGAAACGAGAACCAAAAAAATCATTCCGACAAGTATACTGAGGTAAAAGTACGACTCATAAACAAAAACACTGAAAATAATTTTTTTTTTCAGAAAAAATTAAATATTTTTTGTTTTACTTTTGCAGAACATGAATGAACTTCAAATTGTATGAAATGGTTTATAAGTATTTTTTAAAGTAATTTTTTACTTCTTTTTATTAGGAGCCTTTTAGACAAAAGTGGTGGTGTATAATCTTTACTGCTCACTACTGTATAAATTAATTAAGGGTCCAAGCTTCCGCTTAATTAGGGTCGCAGGGAGGCTAGTGCCCATCTCAGCCGACTCTGGGCTAGGGTAGAGTACGCCCCGAACAGCTTACCAGGCCATCGCAGAGCAACACACACAACCATTCGCATTCACACTCACATCTAGTGGTGATTTGGAACAGCCAATCAGCCTACTGTGTATGATTTATGACTGCGGGAGGAAACTTGGAGTACCCGGAGGAAACCCGGGGAAAACATGCAAACTCCACACAGAAACGCCTCGAGCCCGGGAATCGAACCCAGTACCTCCTTGCTGTAAGGTGGACGTGCTAACAACTGTGCCACCGTGCCACCTGTTATTATTATTATTAATATTATTATTATTATTATTATTATTATTATTATACTATGTTTTTTTCCCCAAAATAGCCACTTAAGAATAAACTTGCCGTGACATCATCTCCTCATTACCATCACTTCCCTTTCTCATTAATCTTCATCACTCTTCTTCCTCATACCCACCTCTACTCTTTATTAGACTTCTTGCTTGGACCCCGGAATCACTGCTTGTAAATATGTTTTAATATATATATTGATTGCATTACGCTAATTAATTCAATCTGATATACTGTATATAACATTGTGTGTATATTCCTAAACTAAAATATATCAGTTCCATTGTAGCTATACACAGTAATTTATACAGAAGAAAGATTAATTTATTTTCATAAATAAATAAATAAATAAATAAATAAATGAATTAAAATAAAATAAAATAAAATAAAATAATATAATATAATATAATATAATGGTATTGAGATATAAAATTTTAAATGAAATTTTATTTGACGTTATACTGTAAAATGTACTGTAACAATATTATATAATTTTAATTAATATATTTATTTATGTTTATAGAAATAAAATTGAAACTGTTGTATTTTCTGGAGCAGTTCTTTTATACTTTTTATGCTTTTAAAAATAGAAATTCAATTGTGTGTGTGTGTGTGTGTGTGTGTGTGTATGTGTGTGTGTGTGTGTGTGTGTGTGTGTGTGTGTGTGTGTGTGTGTGAATAAGTAGCTATATAAATTCACTCTGTGTCAATAATCGACAAGATCAAGAACTTTTGTCATTCGTGAAAAGGCAGATGGCAGATAAGAGCAAGCAGAAATTCTAATCTTTCGCTCGGATTAATGAAGAAAGAGACTCAGAGGATCAGAAGATAAAATCACTCGTTTTTCTTTTCCCTTTTCTTTTGAGATATTTTGTTCGGATGAAGGAGAAAGGAATTGGGTTTTTCCCACCCTTCTGTTTTGTTTGGGAATGTAGTGTAGGGGAGATGATTAACACACACACACACACACACACACACACACACACACACACAGTCATAGAGATTTAGATTATAAATTAGTGATTAGATTGCGAGAGATCAGACAGGAAGTGAAAAGGAATAAAACAGGAAGCCTGGAAGATCAGATCAGTCGATACATTTGAAGGAGATTTAATGCAACACTGAATACAGGTGGGGTTTTATAATCCATGAATTTATGTGTACTTTATAACACCCCCCCCCCACACCCTCCCCCAACCAATCTCGACAAGTTTGCAGAAGAGTCTGATTTACACGTCTGAAGTTTTCTCCTTTCGTGTCGAAGCTAGAAGGATAATGTGTCTGTTTGTGTCTGAAGGTTGTAATTTTGACAGAAATATAAAAATATATAAATGGATATCATTCTGTTCTCTGAAGTTGTGCAGTAAAAGTGCTGAAATGGGCTGATAAAAAGATAAATAAAGCTCCCAAGTGAAATATTGTGTGACAAAAAGGCAGTAAACGTGCAAATTCATCCCACTTGTATATCCCCACCAATATTAAATTAAAAATGTTCATATTTTTGACCCTTATATATTTCTGTGGTGTAGATAATAATATAGAAGAAATAATTCATCATTTATTTTAAAAACTCATCTTGTACTAATCTTTAGGGGTGATCACACTAGAGGAAACTGGAGGAAAAGCGACTGACACGAATTGATTTTTTTCGAAATTTGAAATCCGCATCAGGATGTTGAGTGACTCCACATGCAAGCGGATATTTTGCAGCTTAATTATGTACATTGTGTGAAAGTCACCAAAAAGTCATGCGTCAATTTTTGTGACTCATTCGAGAGTAATCTGCAATTGTTTTGTGGATGTTTGGCCAAAAAAACCCCGAATCTCTCGTTGGAATTCAGTCGCGTTTTGTTCCCTTTCTGTTCTTAAACCATTCGCTTTTTAATCACGCAGTATAAGCGCGAACAACATGCGAATAAAATACGAATGATGACAAAATATACGGAATATGTCGGATGCCAGCAAGTCTCAAACCCGCCTTCGCACAGTGTCAGCTGAGACGCCAGCCGTCCCGTGACCCTTATTAGGATTTAGCGGTTCGGCAACGGAGTGAGTGAGTAAATACTTTATCATCGTCATCTTCTTCGTAATCTTTATGATTATTCCTTCATTTTATTCTTCCCTAAATGCCTCCACATCTGCATCCACTACGAGCTTCTTCTGCTTTATTCTTCAAGACTTCTCCAGCAACCGTACACATTCCTCATGGCTGGGTGTGATTCCATCATTGTACACTGCCACCTCGGGACAACATGCCTGCTTGGGTGATTTTCTAACACACATACACACGCGCACACACACACACACACACACACGCGCACACTGATATAAACTCATTTCAAATAACTTTACCTACCAATAAACTCAGATCAGAGTTCCATCCTGATAAACAAAGACTGGACCATTACACGGTTTAAAATTCTTCATTTTCATGAAAGGAGCTCTGGTTCTGGAGCACATGTGCAGGTCTCCTGGAACATGATGCATATTGGCTGCCAGTGGATCACATGACCAAGTTTGTAGCATTTTTATCGGTTAGGATCGAGGCCATGCCTCTTAATGAAGAATGGAGTCAGAAAATTAATTATTGCAGCGAGATGAAATTTTTTTTGATTTTCAGCAGATATTTGCTGTGTTTAAGTAAAACAAACTAACGAACAAACAAAATTAATTCATAAATATTTCACAGAGAAATAAAAATACATCACTAAAGCAGAAGTCACACCTCGCAGGAGAGCGTAAAAGGACATCCGACGGATAGAAACATAGTGAAAGAAAATGATTTGGTGGTAAAAGTCATCTCTGTTGCCGTCCTAGACTCTCATGATACCCTGGAGGATGTACGACGATGTCCGTGTCGGACCCGGCGAATACCCTTTACATGTACAGTAGTTATACTGTACTTATAGTTATTTTATCCTGGGAAGCTCCGTTACATCGCCGTTATTCATCAGTTTCCGTGAGATTCCATGAGTTCCTTGCCAGTAGTCCTCCGCTGTACATGCGCTCTATGTACATTATTCCTTCGGTTCATCTGCTGTATGTCAGGTAGCAGTCTGGCAGCGAGTCAGGTCCACTGGACATCAATGGATGCGAACTGATAAGTACAGGATGAGGAACGGACAAAATGGACACCCAGCGCACAATAACCGTACAACCAGCAGACGCCTTTACCTGGCGGAGTCCATTTCAAGTTTTATGCATGCACCAAACACTCCGAACAGATTGAACAGACCTCGCTTGATAAGGAACACATTCACTGAATGAGAAACAGACAAGAAGCACATGCAGACGGAGACAAACAGATTACAAATTTCGCTCTTTATAGGACGTTTCTTTACACTACCCGGTTCCAAAAGAATAAAAAAAAAAACTTTTAAAAATAAAGCAAAAATTTTGCAAAGAAAATACGTATAATGATTAAAAAAAGCCAATTAATCAGATAATGAATTAATTAATCAATTAATTTATTGATAATTTAATGATTGCTTGATTGGTATGTTTTTTAATATTGTAATACCTTGTATTAATATAATAAATATCCCACCACAAGAATATTTATAAAAATATATTTCACAAAGTAGGAAACAATACATGGGTATCTTAGATTACAATACGCAGAGTAAATAATTCAACATACAAGTTTATAAGCATTAAAGCACAGTAGAAAATATGATCCGCATGAACTGTAAGCCTATCGTCTGGGTTCTACCAAAAACTGCCGTAGAGGGGACGGGTACAAACGGAGGAACGCACGCAGCTGTAGTGCCATTCGGAGATCTCCATGTGCAAGAGCTAACGTGCATCAACGAAATGTCCTCAAAGGAAGCTGAAGAATGGCAGCAGTGACTATGTACACGTCTATTTTTCTCCCGTTTCTCTACTATCATACAATGTGAAACATCACAAACACATCTGCAGTTTATGATCGATGGGGTCTACGTGACCGGCGGCTGATACACAGAGCTGCCGGACAGTCCGGGGGGGTGGGGGGAGTGGGGGGTATTGTGCTTAAAATGATCACTGGTACTCTGTATACAGTATATTTATATATACACACAGTATATCTTCTCCATGGACGTACAGTCAGCATCGCGCATGGATGCTGGTTACAACTGATCGTTTCATGTGTCCTGTGCATGGATTGTCATGTTCATGTTTAACATGTTGCCCACATGAAGGTCATACAGTATCCTGTCATCCACATTCTCATAAACCAGAGTGAACTCTGAAACCAGGTGTTAATAGTGTAGTGTACAGTACCAACCTTCTGTATAGCAAACTATTTGCAGTTTAAGCCTAATATACCAAAATAAAAGCTATCAGTGATAACAGGAATTGTGTCAATCAGTATCAGGAAAGTATCTGAAATTAGTTATCGTCTAATGCACTGAAAGAGGTGTAGGTTATGACATAATATTTAAGGAGGGGTTTTAGTCATGACATAATATTTAGGGAGGTTTTTGGTCATGGCATAATGTTTAGGGAGGAGTTTCAGTCATAAATTAATGTTTAGAGAGGGTTTCAGTCATGACATAATGTTTAGGGAGGGGTTTCAGTCATGACATAATGTTTAGGGAGGGTTTCAGTCATTAATTAATGTTTAGGGAGGGGTTTCAGTCATGACATAATGTTTAGGGAGGAGTTTCAGTCATAAATTAATGTTTAGGGAGGGGTTTCAGTCATGACAATGTTTAGGGAGGGGTTTCAGTCATGACATAATGTTTAGGGAGGATTTTCAGTCATAA
>JAQMYF010000014.1:21589582-21599232 GCA_030014195.1 Neosilurus mollespiculum
TGACCCAGCACAGCAAAGTGGGTTTTAAGTTGGAAATTATTAAAGACTTTATTGAAGCTTAAACTTGATTTTCTCCAAAGTTGCTTAAAACACTGAAAATTCCTGGCAGGCTTTGGTCGGTTTCTCCAAAACTACCAACATACATAATCATTCATTTATTTTCTAAGCCACTTAATCCTAATTAGGGTCGCGGGGAGGCTGGTGAATATGTCAGCCGACTCTGGTGTCTCTCACCTAAGTTGTTTTTTATAGTGAAGTTGGGGTTGTTCACCATCTCCAGTCTGTAGTGAAACGTGTGTCCTTGAGCTGGATTATCCCTGTCCACAGCGCTAATGGTCTGGATCACCTGTATACACACACACGCACACACACACACACACACAGAGAGAGAGAGAGAGAGAGAGAGAGAGATGGGTCCTCACTCATAAAGACAGCAAAGGAAACGTCTGAAACTTTATCCGCGCACCGCGTTCCGTAATTCTCACTTTCTCCCTCTCGTTCTTCTCCGTCCATAAATCTGCAACAGCACTTCAGGAAAAAATGTTTCTCTTCATGATGGACACCTCGCTCAAAGTTAGAAACCTGACTCAACACTCATCCTTGTTATGTGAAAGAAGAGAAGGACGCAGGAGTTCTGAGATACCTCAAACTCCCTAAAGACACGTGTCCACCTCCAACATCCTTCATTTCTTGTGTAGCTGTCATGTGATAAGGAAGAACTGTATGATTGGTGGGAAATTACTAAATCAGCACAATTCCATGAAAGGGTCCATGTTTTTTTTTTTTCTTTCCCACTTCTGAGTTATCAGCAAAAATGGAAAAAACGTATTTAAGTGCTTTGGGTTGAAATTACAACCATTTTATTTTCAGCGGTTAGGGGGTGATCACAGTAGAGGTGCGATGGAAAAACGACAAATGGCAATTCGCGGCTGTTGCTTTATACTCGCAAATTTGGCGTACGACATTTGTGGCGTCGCATTTCGATTTCCTGGTTGGTGAACTCATCACAAAAAATTCAAACATTTTTGGAATTTTTGCAAATGTCACAAAACGAGGCTCTGACGCGGAGTAGTCTCAAAATCTTTTCAAACATTCCGCACATGTCGCGAGAAGGTCGAAAAGTTGTCGTTTTGCTCGCAAATTATTAATTTTTTCCTTCGCAACGGAAAAGCGACAAGTTGCAGACTTCCACATGGAAAGTTTGAGCCTTGCTTGCATCTGCCATGTTCCATATAATTTATAATCATTTGTATTTTATTTGCATTTTGTTTGCGCTAATTACATGAAAATAAAAATTAAACGTGAATAAAAAGCGAATGGTTTGAGAACAAAAAGAGCGAAAAAAAAGCGACTGATTTATGTCAGGAGATTCGCTCTTTTTCGCCAAACTAATCGCAAATTACTCGCAAATCAGTCACAATGATTGTTGCCCCCAAATTGTTTAAGCCCCAAAATTAAGCCCCAAAATATTCGCTTGCATCTGAAGTCACAAAATATTTTGACATGAATTTCAAAATTTGCAAAAAACAAAAAAACAAAAACTTAAATTCACATCAGTTGCTTTTCTATCGCACCTCTAGTGTGATCACCTCCTAAAACTTTTATCCAGTCCATTGTTTCCCTAAATATCACAGTTCCTATTGTTTATTTATTTTATTTCTTTATTCCTTTTTTTCATTTATTTTTGGATGGAAAACCAGGCCACAAGAATGTAACGCAAGCATATAAACCCAATAAACACAGAATTAAGATTAAAATTAAAGTGAAGACTGGTGTGTCTGTATCACTGATACAGATGTGGAGGATAATTGATGATGTTGTACCTGACCCGGTTTGCCATTTTCACAAAGAAAAGCTTCGTATTCGGTGGGAAATTCAGGAGCGTTGTCGTTAATATCCAGCACTCGGATCGCCACGATCGCTCTCGAGATCTGACTGTGGTTTCCTAAAGACGATAGTGAAGAAGAAATGAAAGTGGAGATCAGAAGAATACGACATGCTCAGGGCAAAAACTAAAAAATAGTATAATTAATAAATATGTTTAATAAATTAAACAAAAAAATAAAATAAAAAAAATGAAAATAAAATAAACCTGTGCATCATATTATTCTTAGAGATGATTTAACAACACGTTTCATGCTAAGCTGTTAGCTGTGTAGTTTTATTCCTCATCGCTGGAGACATCAGAAATCCAGTGTAAAAATAAACAAGAAAAACAAACAAACAAACAAACAATAAGTAGCGGCACGGTGACACAATGGTTAGCACGTCATAGCAAGAAGGTGCTGGGTTCGAGTCCCGGGCTCGGGGTGTTTCTGTGTGGAGTTTGCATGTTCTCCCTGTGCTTGCGTGTGTTTCCACGGATACTCCGGTTTCCTCCCACAGTCCAAAAACATGCACAGTAGGCTTACTAGCTGTTCCACTAGGTGTGAGTGTGAGTGGTTGTGTGTGTTGCCGTGCTGCCTGGTGGGCTGTTCAGGGTGTACCCTGCCCTCGTCCAGAGTTGCCTGAGATGGGCAGTAGCTTCCCCGCGACCCGAATTAGGATTAAGAGGCTTAGAAAATAAATGAATGAATAATACATAAATAAATATATCGTATTTTGTTTCTCCACACACACACACACAAACACACACACACACACACACACACACACACATTTTATACATACAGTTAAACGATGCATATTTATGAAATGAGCTCTAAGAAGAAAATAAAGGCCGTTTAATTTGATTAGGTTTTTTTGGAATTATTCCATTCTGAGGACCCTGTAGATGATTGGATTTAATCAGTGTTGCATCCACTGACTTTTATCGTAATTATCATTTGGGATTGGCCTTTGGCGCGCCTGCAGCTGCTTTTAGAACAGATTCCCTGAGACCCGAGATAATAAAGCACACAACGCACCGAGCTAAATTACCAACGGCGTCTAAGTGGAATCTGCGGTGAATCATCAAGCTTTAAATGTCAGACAAATAAAGGAACATGTTAACAATGTGACCTGGAACTGAAATTCTTTTGTAAAGTACACTTTACGGAGTCACCGCGTAATGAGCGGATTAAGTTTCACCGCGATGATCAATGCTTAAAAAACGAAAAATTATAAAACATTATTTTATTCATTCGTTTTGTAAGCTGCTTAATTCTAATTAGGGTCACAGCTGACTCTGGGCGAGGGCGGGGTACACCCTGAACAGCTCACCAGACCATCGCAGGGCAGAAACACACACACACACACACAACCACTCACACTCACACCTAGGGGCAATCTGAAACAGACAGTTAGCCTACCGTGCATGTTTATGGACTGTGGGAAGAAACTGGAGTACCCAGATGAAACCCACTCAAGCATGGGTAGAGCATGCAAACTCCACACAGAGCCACCCTCGCCAAGCTTGGGACTTGAACCCAGGACCTGCCGTAAGATGGACGTGCTAACCTCAACACCGCCAGATTAAACGATCCACATCATAATGCATCAAACAAAAACTATTAAATACACTACAGATATTCACTTAGTGGTTGAGGCTCTGGGGCCACTGATCAGAAAGCAGCTGCAGCTGTTGGGCCCTTAAGCAAAGATCCTGATCCTCAAATGCTTAGTTGTATAACTGGGATAGAAAAAAAAAAAGGAAGTGGCTTTGGAAAGGGCAAACGCCAAAAATGAAGTTTATTTATTCATTTTCTAAGCCACTTAATCCTAATTAGGGTCTCGGGGAGGCTGGCGCCCATCTCAGCCGACTCGGGGTGAAGGCAGGGGTGCACCCTGAACAGCTCACCAGTCCAGCGCAGGGCAACGGCACACACAGCCATTCACAGACACACTCACACCTAGGGGTGACTTGGAACAGCCATTCCGCCTACTGTGCATGTTTTTGGACTGTGGGAGGAAACCGGAGTACCCAGAGAAAACCCACGGGGAGAACATGCAAACTCCACGCAGAAATGCCCCGAGCCCGGGAATCGAACCCAGCACCTTCTTGCTGTGAAATGGGCGCAAGCTTCCCCGCGACCTTAATTAGGATTAAGCAGCTTAGAAAATGAAATGAAATGAAATGAAATCCGTCATCATATTTAAATATTATTAAAGTTTGTTTGCTTGTTTATTAGCCTGATATTTGTTTATGGCTGACACTCTGATGATGTCACATTGCTGTTGTAAATATATTCAGGTTAATTTATTTAGTTTCGTTTATTAATTAATGAATTTATTTGACTGTTTGTTTGTTTGTTTATTAGCATGCTGTCTGCTTATGGTTGTCACACTGACAGTATTGCACCACCGCTGTAATTAAATTGGGATTTATTTATATATTTATCTATTTATTTATCCTGATGTCTGTTTATGAGCGTCACTGTGATGGGTTCATGTGATTGGGACACTGCTGCGGTAATTAAATTCACTACTTACTTTTTAAATTCACTTATTTATTAAATGTCACTTACGGACTTCAGTGGCCGTCACGGTGATGTTGTGCCATGTATCGGTCTCTCTGTCCAGCGGTTTGGCTAACGTGATCTTCCCGTCCTCCACGTGGATATTGAACTGCCTCTCCAGATCCGTGTGCCGATCGATGGAGTACCTGCCAGAGGAGAGAGGGAGAGAGAGGGAGAGAGAGGGAGAGAGAGTGGGGAGAGTAAAATGAAATGTGCATTCACTTCACGTCTAACCAAATAAAGGCGCGGCACACATGCTTCACTTAATGTACTGCTATCCATCAGCCGCTTCCTGTAGGTTAGAATATGGTAAAATCAGCAGGGCCTTAATAATCCGCTCTGAGGATGAGTGATGGCTGGGATGGACATTAACGCCACAGCGGGGATGACATCTGAAATGTTTTGCACTGCATGTCATCATGGAAGCGCATTAATTTGAGTTATTATTACCTGCACCGCCTCACGGCGCGGTTACATGCTAAACCTCCAGCAGACGGAAATGAAAATTTAAAACACTGCATCATCACGTTTATTTCCTTTTAGTAAACTATATCCTGTAAAGTGCAGATCCCAACACGTCCAGAAATAAACAGTGCAGTTGGGACTGAAAAGAACTCATGAGATATTGGGGGTGATTTGTTCAGTGGGGATAAAAATTCCCCCAAAACCTGAAAAATCCCTATCTTTAATTAACATGGGGCAAAATGTTGATCAGACGGCCACTAGGGGGAGACATTTCATTATAACTACGGAGGGTTATAATAATCCATTTGTGCCTGGTGGAGGTACCTTATACTCTGTGAGTGCCCCTCTGGTTTTAATCTGCGATATTTAAATATCTGTCAATCATGTGTTTGGGGTGTGGTCACCGGGAAATGGTCGGAATGTTTAATTAACATTTTATTATATATATTTTTAATTATTACACCGAATTATTACACCTGCATGCATTTAGGCGTGCCTTTGTGATAGCTTTGAGGCTGAAAGTGTCGGTCAAGAAAATACACACACAGACACACAGACACACACACACACACACACACCTACACACCTACACACACACACACATGGGAGCGTTCTCCAGGTGGCTGAGTGGTTTTCAGTCAGGCTCTGACAGTTTTCACGTATCAGCGAGAGACAGAGCCTGAAATGTTCTGCTACACGTCAATCAAACTGACAAAAGTACACATGGTACCCAGGGAGAAATCAGGACAGGCTGTGGGTGGGTGTTTGGTGATGGTGATGAAGATGAAGGTGGAGGTGGTAGTGATGGGGGAAGTTAAATAAATAAAAAAAAGAGAGACACGTGTCAGCCTTCCCTAAACACCAGATTACACACGTTTGTGCTAAAATCTTCCTCACGCTCCTGATTAATTGTAAGATGGAGGTCAGATTTCAAGCCTGCAGTCTAGACGGCGTGATTAAATAAATCCATTAAAGTCATCTCATCTCGGAGCCGCTGCTATCTTCAGTTAAAAACAAAGAGGAGTAAAGTAATAGGCCTTTAAAGATGAAGTGAAATGTTTAATTAGGCTTGATGTCTGCAACCAGACCGGCTCACTTAGTGGCTTTTTATCACTCGACTTTTATTTATTTTATTTTCCCTTCATTATTATTATTATTATTATTATTATTATTATTATTATTATTATTAAATATTATTATCATTAAATATTATTATGATTATGATTATGATTATTATTATTATTATTATTAATAAATATTATTATTATTATTATTATTATTATTATTATTATTATTATTATTATTATCATTATTATTATTATTATTGTAGCTGTTGTTGTTATTGTTAATTTTTTTAAAATGCTTTATAATGACGGATGAAGTTTGAAGACCTGGACCTAATGTTTTGCTAGGTGGTGTAGTGGTTAGCACATCAGCCTATCAGCAAGAAGGTCCAGGGTTCGAGTCCCAGGCTCAGCGAGGGTGTTTCTGTCTAGAGTTTGCAGGTTTTCCCCGGGCTTGCGTGGGTTTCCTCTGGGTACTCTGGTGTCCTCCCACAGACCAAAAACATGCACATTTGGCTAACTGGGTGTTGTTGCCCTGTAATAGTACCTCGTCTTCACCCAGAGTCAACTGAGATAGGCTCCAGCCTCCCCGCGACCCTAATAGGTTCAAACGCTTCAGCAAAGGATTGAATGAATAAATGAACATTGTGAGCAATAGTTTGGAATCTGAACGACATACTTACACCGTTAATCTTTTAATACATCTCAACCAAAGGGTTCTTTAAGGTCTAAGTAGATAAAGAAGGGTTCTTATACGAAAAACATGAGCACTTTTACATTTACATTTGGCAGACACCCTAATTCAGAGTAACATACATTTACCATTTTTATACAGCTGAGGGTTAAGGGCCTTGCTCAAGGGTCCTACAGTGGCAGCTTGGTGATTCTGGGGCTTGAACGCTTGACCTTCAGATTAGTAGCCTCATCCACTGAGCCACCCCTGCCACCTTTAATGTTTCCGGAGAAACCTCCAATCAAAACGGTGCAGCAGCATCATGAAGGTTGTGTTTGTGCTGTAGTTGGTGATACTCTGCTGCCCCCTCATCGTTTTATTAATACCTAAAACCAGTTAGAAGTTTAACTTCCTGGTACTTAATACACACCAAAAAATTGCTCCACAAACCAGGACAAATATCCCTCAGTCCATGAGTCAGTGCGTGGAATGCAAATTTAAAACGCTCGCTATAAAAATACCAGATGGCGAGAGAAATCGCTAGTATTGTAGAGTTACGCAGTCTCCACATTGCCACCAAAAATAGTGATCAGCGATGGCGTTTTTGAACAAGTGAATTCAGGATGGCAGCTGCGGCAGCCATACTGGATATCAGGCCACGATGAAAATGAATAGTGTTGTGTAGATAAACAGTTCCAGAGTCAACACACCAAAACTGATGCTGACGATTGGTGATGGCGGTATTGAGATGGACAGACAGACGGACATAGAGCATGATGGCAATACCCCTCACATCGATCAGGCTAAGGGGTTAAGGCGTGTTCTTTAAGGACTCATCGAGGTCCTCCTAAAAGGGTTCTACTTTATTGGGTTCCCAAAGGGACGACTGAAGGCTAAAGAGTTCTACATTTTAGAGCAGTGCTGGAAATGAAACGGTTATAGAGAAGAAGAAGAGAAGGATATGGACATTATGGTGATATGCAGTGTGGATGTTGGGTGATGTAATGATAATTATTCATCAGTTTATGGTGAATTTCTCATTTCCGGAGAGGACGACGGCGACATTAAAGACGTTGCAGCTGTGAAATCGGTGCGTTTTAGTAAATTGCCTGCGATATGAGAGTATTATCAGTGCTGCATGTGGTGTGTTGGTATATTTTATTTCTGCATGTCTCTCAATCCAGGGCAGAAATGGAAAATAGTGGAGGAGTGTACGGCTGGCGGTGTGCGGCGCGTGTCGTTTGCTTTTGTTATTAGGTCAGTAATTCCGTGGGGAGGGTCGCAGATGCACGGTTTATTCCACACTGCTGCAGGCCTGCAAACGTGAACATTAGAAAAAGGAGTGAAGGTGAGGTATTTAAATGCGTTCCATCTATTTGACACAGATTCTAACGAGCTGAATCACCTTGTTTGTGTGTGTGTGTGTGTGTGTGTGAATGTGAGAAGAGACAGAAGGAGGATGTGAAGCGAGCTCTGCTGAGAAAAGGATAAGAGTTTGATAAAATCTTGGCGGAAAACTGGCGTGTTTTTTTTTTTTTTTTGTATTCTTATTTATTTATTTTTCTCCAGAGTGCATTTGATGTCTGTGCGGCTTCTAGCAAAACAATCGGCAGGAAAATGCAGCTCTGTTTCGACCAGAGTCTACCTGCAATGTCTTACGCTTCAGTGCATTAAGTATAGCTTTGGGCTTTTTGTGGAGATGGAGCAGGAAAAAAAGGAAGAAGGTCGTGAGTGTACAAGAGAGAGAAAACAAAACAAACCTAAAAAAGAAAGAAAGGAAATCGAAGAGATGGAGAGTTAGGAAGAAAAAAAGAAATAAGCAGACACAGAGAGAGAGAGAGAGAGAGAGAGAGAGAGAGAGATAGTGAGAGAGAGAGAGAGAGAGAGAGAGAGAGAGAGAGAATNNNAGAGAGAGAGAGAGAGAGAGGAAGAGAGAGAGAGAGAGAGAGAGAGAGAGAGAGAGATATTGATTTGATTTGAAGGAGTACATGGTAATCTACGCTCCTGAGCTGAAGGTGTAAGGATGTGTTAGTCTGCCACTTCGCTTTTTTCTGCTCTTCCATTTACAAAGTGCCTTTTACCTTTAAATGACATTATCTGAGCCTGTAGTCGGCCGGGAAAGTGACTTTGCCACTTTATGCCTCGAAATTCACTTAAGCGTCCCGCAGCCTGTGTGAAATATTGGAAAATATAATGTATTTCTCCATGCCAAAGTGGGCTTGATCAGGTTTTGCCAAACATAATTTACTTGATGGCCTCGAGATAGAAGTAATTCATCTTACAAATAAAGAAATCGGTGAACGGGCACAATGGAACATGCCGGCGCTTGGCAAATGCAATCAGCATCGTGGTTGAGAAACCTTTCCAAGCAGACGGCGTTTGCATGCAGGAGGTACTTTAACACTGTCAGTGTACATGATGGGGTTGTTTTCTGTTGTTTGTTCTTTTCTGAAACACAAAACTGAATCAACAGAAAAAAACCCAAAAAATCTTTTATACGGAAGGCGCCACGGTGGCGTAGTAGAAGCACATTCGCCTCACAGCAAGAAGGTCCTGGGTTCGAGTTCCGGGCTCGGCGGTTGGCCAGGGTCTCTCTATGTGGAGTCTGCATGTTCCCCCCGTGCTTGTGTGGGTTTCCTCCAGGTACTCCGGTTTCCTCCAGCAGTCCAAAGACATGCAAAGTAGGCTAATTGGGTGTTCCAAATTGCCCCTCGGTGTGAGTGTGATTGTAAACAGCTGTGTGTGTTGGCCTTGTGATGGTCTGGCGGGTGTACCCCACCTTCATCCACAGTTGGCTGAGATAGGATCCAGTCTCCCCGTGACCCAAATTGGATTAAACAGTAAATTGATTTCTGTTCTCTACATGGGAATCAATGTGTGTGTGTGTGTGTGTGTGTGTGTGTGTGTGTGTGTGTGAG
Organism: Neosilurus mollespiculum; assembly: GCA_030014195.1. NCBI lineage: Eukaryota > Metazoa > Chordata > Actinopteri > Siluriformes > Plotosidae > Neosilurus > Neosilurus mollespiculum. Next base: position 21,599,139 of record JAQMYF010000014.1, read on the forward strand.
TGTGTGTGTGACATATTCCTCGAATACTGAGGACTACTGCAGGGTGCAGAGCTTTCTCTTACAAAGCCCCACAATTATGGAATAAACTTCCAGT
>JAQMYF010000014.1:21611364-21623852 GCA_030014195.1 Neosilurus mollespiculum
CAGCTGGTTATTTGATTGGTTGGTTAGTTGGTTGGTCAGCTGACTATTTGATTGATTGGTTGGTCAGCTGGTTATTTAATTGTTTGGTTAGTTGGTTAGTCAGCTGGTTATTTGATTGGTTGGTTACTTGGTTGGTCAGCTGGTTATTTCATTGGTTGGTTGGTCAGCTGGTTATTTGATTGGTTGGTTAGTTGGTTGGTCAGCTGACTATTTGATTGATTGGTTGGTCAGCTGGTTATTTAATTGTTTGGTTAGATGGTTGGTCAGCTGGTTATTTGATTGGTTGGTTAGTTGGTTGATCAGCTGGTTATTTGATTGGTTGGTTGGTCAGCTGGTTATTTGATTAGTTGGTTAGGTAGTTGGTCAGCTGGTTATTTGATTGGTTGGTTAGTTGGTTGGTCAGCTGGTTATTTGATTGGTTGTTTGGTTGGTCAGCTGGTTAGTTAATTGATTGGTTGGTTGATATCCATGCTGTTGCATACACACTTTGTGTTAATCAGATTGTAATTCTGTGTTTGTAAATCAAAAAAACACAATCAAATAATGTAACTCTGTAAGTCTGGAATATGGAAACTATGGAATCTTTTGTTATCATTAATATGCAGTAACCGGGAAGAGAATAAGGATGTAGACGAAAGCACTTACACTTGAGCATAATCTAGAAGGTATAATTGCAGAACTTGAGTGGTGGAGTGACGCACAGAACCTGCGGCAGTCGGATGTTGTTTGTGCTTTCTGTTTGATTTTGAAATAACCGGATGATATGTATATGGTAAAGTCGCTGTACTGTATATAAATGCAGAGGCCCTCGCTGCAGATTAGAGGACGATGAAGTGCTCTTATCTCTCAAGGACATCTCCTTCCCCGTGCTGTCTCTGGGTATAATTTGTGAGCAAGTAACATGACTAAAACATGCGGCGGTTTATTAGACACGCTGTCTGCTCTTTGATATTCAAGCAAACTGAATATGGAGATGATGTGCATACGAAATGCAAACACTGTTTTCACAGGAGCGTTCCAAACACAAATAACGCGTGTGTGTTGAAGAATATTAGATGAAAACTGATGTGCTTTTCTTCCACAGCGAGACATATTCGGAATTCCTGAAATGATATTCCTGAAGTTATAATTCACGTCTGATGAGTTTCACTGAGGTGGCATTGATGTGAGACGTTCAGTAATAAAATGCAACAAAGGACACTCGGTGGACATGAGGACATTTAAAGGACGTCCTTGATAGACATTGATGGAATGACGTAGAATGGAAGTCTCATGGTTCTTCTTGTGTTTGTGAACATAAAAGACAGTTCAATTGTTTCAGCTCTGACGGCGTATGAATACACGAAAATACTTTGTTGCTTGGTGTTTCTTAAAAAGGAAAGTCACTAAAAGGGACAAGATATTTGCCAAGTTTTTCAGTTATCAGTCCTGAATTACAGCTACTGATGGCTAACAACACCTCCTGACCAATCAGATTCAAGACTGTAATATCAGTGCAGTATAAAATTTGTACAAATCTTATGACATGGGTGGTTTGATGGGGTTTTTTTTTTTTTTTTTTTTATTTCGTACTTTCATACTGGAGCAGCCGAAAAAAGAAGACGACTTTAAACTGATGCAAAATATTTAAATAAATAATACACAGACTCCCGTGGATTGGCTGGTGATTGCAGTGAGTGACAGGGGGGTATATGCCTGACACCCCCCACCCATTGACTTTCTGGTCACGGATGGTTGCATCATCAACCTGGATTCGAACTTACGATCCCCAGGTTGATGGACACACACCTTGTTGACGCGCCACTCGAGAGCACGCAGATATTTAACCTTTAATCGTCATTGTTATTATTTTTGTTGTTTTACCAGAAAAAGAGGGGCGAAATATTTTGGAACCTTTTTCAGAGTGAGGATTCCCTCCTGCGTCTGAGAGTCGGTTACAATCTCAAACACGTCCTTCTCGTCTCCTGCGATAATTCCGTACGTAGATTTTGCGTTTTCACCGATGTCTCGGTCGTTCGCTTTCACTCGTCCGCCGGGTTTCCCGATGCCAAGGTCTTCGGAGATGGTGAACTCGTACGAGCCTGAGACACAAAGGGATATGATTTCATACAAACCGGAGACTTTTGTCGACTCTACTGAGTACAACAGCCGATGTACTTACCTTTTGAAAATTTGGGTGGGTTATCGTTAATGTCAGTCAGTTTGACTGTGACTGTGGTGGTGCCGGACAATCCCCCCATGTGACCACCCATGTCTTTAGCCTGAATGACCACCAGATAATCCTCCCTCATCTCTCGATCCATCCCGGCCAAGGCCACTTTAATGATCGCTGAAAATAGAAAAAGCCAGAAAATGATTATATTTAATGATTATTAGTCTTAACATTTAAACCTCTTAGTTTCATTGGAACCTCAGCACGTCATCCTGCTATTCAAACTGAAATATACTGAAATGATTTTATTGGTGATTATTTCAAATTCGAATCTCAGAATGATGACGTCATTAAGGTCAAAGTTAACATGGAGGAGTTTGGCTTTAAGCATCTTCCTTTCAGTATTTCAGGTGTTTATGTTGAAATATATGAATCCTGGCATATATATAGCGTCCCACCGCACAGATATTGATTTAAATCAAAACCTTTTAACACCTCCAACACAAATCTGTCTAATGGATTTGTTAAGGGCATGAATGTATTGAATTATAATCGTACGTCATGTGTTCGTAAGTATTTATGTTAACTTGGGCCCTGATGACATCATTCTGAGACGAAAAAAAATAAATAATAATAAAGAAAGAAACGAAACAAAACCTTTTGCTAGAATAACCTTCAGTGGATTTAAGTTGAAGTGAAAAATAGCTTTCAGCCCAAAACATAAAATTGCATCAGCATTTAAAAAATAATAAAATAAAACAATAGGTAATAAGTACTGCTTTATAAACGATCCTGTTCACTTTAAACCTACACATATCTCATCAAGAACACAAGGTGAATTACCCAGAAACCCACTGAACATCCAGCTAGAAACTTATTAGTGGAGGTAAAAAAAGAAAAAAAAAAAAAAGAGAGGCGAAAAGGAAATCATTGAGATAATTGGCCGACTGAGTCAATCCTATTTTGAAAGGTATACAGAGCAGATAGGAATTGATTCTCTCCTCGGCTCTGGAGGCTTCAGTCGGGATTTAGGCTTGGTGAAAAGAACGGTAATGGGAGAAGCAGATCGTTAACGTCTAATTCAAAGGAAGGTTTCGTACGTTTTCATTTTTGAGGCAATATCCGGCCCACTTTACAATCAGAGCTCTAAATATACGCTACAGATTCACTTCAGCATAACGACTGCTAACAACACATCACTTCAAAAAACTTTACTGAAGGAGAAGAAAAACCTCATTTTAACAGTTTCACATTACTACAATGCATTTAATAAAAAATAAATAAAAACAGGATCTGTACTTTATTTATAATGTTAATGCTGTTTAACTGGTTTTTTCCACATTGATTTTTCTTTCTGAATGTATTATGTTTTCTTTTTTTTTAATTGTAATTAATTTATAAATATTTAAATATTACATAGACAATCTTTATCATCTATACACATAAACAATGTTTACATCATTTACATTTACATCATTATTAGAATAAATATATTGTGGGGTTTTTTTAATATTTAATGATTTTTTTTCTAACGGCAAAAATAAGAAAAGAAAAAAAATTTATAAAAAAAACCCAGAAAACCTCCATGAATCAAAGAATAAGTAGTCAAATAAAATTACCAGTTGAAAAGAGGTGCGGTCTGAAACAAAGTCTTACTTTAAACCCACCTCTTTATCTCTATTTATGTTTAACAACAGCACCCAAGGTCGGGGGTTCAAGCCCCACTGTCACCGGGATGTTACTGCTGACTGGGTTATCAAAGTCCAGCCGTGTCTCTCACTGTCTGTGATGTAAAAGAACCATTGCTGATTTTTGTAAAGAGGCTGCATGTTTCATGTCAGCGTGTTTCAGTGATGCTACTTTTACATAACGTTATTATAACAAAAGCTAACATCAATCCATTCATTCACTTTCTGAAGCATTTAATCCTAATCAGGGTCGCGGGGGGCTGGTGCCTATCTCAGCCGACTCTGGGCGAGGGCAGGGTACACCCTGAACAGCTCGCCCGGCCATCGCAGGGCAGAAACACGCTGGCGGCATCTCAATGGCCGACACACCTCACAGTCTGACGTTAAAATAATTTCTATATGTGACAGGAAAATAAGCCTCTTTTTCTACGAGCTCTAAATTCAAATTTTATTTGTCACATACAAATTATACACAGTACAATATGTAGTGAAATGCTTAGAATATGTAGTGAAATGATTAGTGCGTACTGCGTACAGTGCGTACTGCGGAAGAAAGAGAAGGATATACAGGAAATTTGAGAGTAACAAAGTGTTCAATACAAACACTATTTTAGTTAAAAAAAAAACAGTGAATGTTAGCAAACAGAAAACGCAGGCCTGCTTTATATCGCTGATACTACTGGCTTAAGAACATGCCATTACCACTGAAATCCCCCATTTTTTCCTTTCAAATCCCAGACATTAAGTGTTGGTAATGCAGGCTGGTCGAGTCACAGAAACTGCTTTGTGATCGCTGAAAGGAATAAAGTGCATCCTGAGCTGTATGTAATCCATTCAGACAAGAAAAAGACCTGTAGCATCATCACATGAAAAGAACGCTGGCTCTATCAAACCGCAACTTGGAAAAGACGCCTTTGATCTTCTTTTTTTTTTTTTTTACTTTCCTTCTTCCTTTCAAAGTCTTACAGCTTTCAAGTATATATATATATATATATATATATATATATATATGTATGTATAATAAAACCCTTCCGAGCGATAGCTTTTATTTGAGGTCCTTGGACTTCATTTATATTTTAAAATGAAAACGAGAAAACAATAAAACTTAATTCTTATTTATTTATTAATTTATTTATTTATTAAATAAAATAATAATATAAAATAGTACTGAGTTTAAAAGTGCTTCTTAATTTTTCCACAATATCACAAGATCAGAAAATTAAACTCGGAATAGATCAGAGTGAAGTTGACCTTGAAATGCATAACGTTTTTTTTTTTTTATATTTCTCATTATTACATTTTTTTGAAACCAAAACCTTTTTTACTATTCTTTTTCTTTTCATTCTTTAACAATTTTTTTACCTGTAATTTCTTCCTCCTTTATATTTATTTTTCAGATTTTTTACTACTTTATACTGGATTAGACTTTTTTCATTTTTTTAACCCATTAATGTTTCAGTGTTAAATAGCTGTGTAAAAATAATAAAAATAATAATAATAATAATAATAATAATAATAATAATAACAATAGTAATAATAATAATTATTATTATTATAATTATATTAATAATAATAATAATAATAATAATAATAACAATTATTATTATTATTATTATTATTATTATTATTATTATTATTATATTAATAATAATAATAATAGTAGTAATAATAATAATAATAATAATAATGACGCCTGGATACTACTCATGGATGTACACTTCCTGTAGGGAACTTGTTGTTTCCTGCTCAAGGTTTTGTCAGAAACATTTGGAAGCAGGAAACATGCGAGAGGGTTAACTAGGCAACCAGAGCTGTCCACAAGCACGATTTGCTTTGTCGCTCAAATCACTTGTTATTTGTCACTTCCTGTGTGTGTGTTTAGGTCAACAGGGGGCTCGCACCCCCCTCCCCCCACCATTCGCTTCACCCTCCTCTCAAGCAGCTAAACACGGAACTCAGTAGTGTCTTGATACATCAAATGACAGACTGCGCTGATCAGATTTCTTTGTTGACGTGATTAGATGTTTTTTGTGTTTGTTTTTTTTATGAATCAAATATAGAATGAAGAACAGCAATGAACACCTTCTATACAGATCACAAGTGGAGAGATGTTGAATTAAATTGGTATCAATTAAACAACCCATTTGAGATTTGAAGAAATTTGTCTGAATTAGTTTCTATTGACGAGTAAATCTTTTTTTTTATTTCTGTTGCATTTTAATTCATGCTATTTATTCTGCTCCTTCCCTGCACATCTTTTATATTCAAGCTGAAACCCAGCAAACACGAAATCGGCCGAGGTAACAGACGGACTAAATGGACCCCCTGCAGAGACGGGCCGTTGTGAGCATCTGCAAGGTCACTATGACAAAGTCAGACTGCAAGTTTTTACTGTTTATTAAGACGTGGAAATGCAGGCGGAAGGGTCAGAGAGCTAGAGCAGAAAGAAAATCGTTATTGGAAAGACTCGTATGGACGTGTCAGGTTGCCCTGGTGATGAGTACGAGGTCTTTTAAGAAAAACAGTATGAATAATATCCATCTATCTCCGTTGATATAATGCTAAAGATTTGCACTGTATTGTTGCAGATAAAGATTACTGTACAGGTGAGCATTTCTGAAAATGTTCCTGACTGCATTTCTAGTTAAAAGTATGGAGGGTGGAGTCGATGCAGAAACATTGATTTATTAATGGGAAACGTCCTGATGTACTGATTCACTGATCCTGAAAACCACTGCAGGAATAAACACATCAGACACCAGACGAGCTGATACTGGAGACTCCTTCCATAAATCTTTCAGAAATGGCAAAACACTTCTGCACATCATTCATTATAGACATTATTCAATCTCTTTATGTGAAGCTCTATGGAGTGTTACTATAGAAACTATAATGTGTTAAGGTAAATGATTTTGACCAATCAAAATCAATAGGTAATAATAAAGAGTGGTAGAACAGTTACCTTTTATTGTACTCAGAGAGTGCAGACCTCCACAAATGTAGTGCAATCTCATCTTTACATGAGTTAATGTGGCAGATGGTGTTAAATTACGGCGCCCCCTTGGTGGTCTGTTGTGCAATTATTTCTTAGCTCTGTATTTTTTTCTCCCAGCGCATTCTGAGTGATTTCTGTTTTTTTTTAAATAAAAATCCTTAAAAACCCTTCTGGTTCTGGATCTGGTTCCAGATCATTCCTAAAATTGGTTCAGTTCTTTACTGGCCAAAGAGTCACACCTTGGTAATTAATTTTTGAGTTATCATGGTCACATGGTAAAAGGAATAAGAGTAAATAAAAAACTAAGTTTGAATGGTTGTGTGTGTATGTTTTGGCTCTGTGATGGATTGATGAGCAGTTCAGGGTGTACCCTGCCTTCTCTCAGTGCTGGCCAAGATAGGCTCCAGCCTCCCTGCGACCCTAGTAACATAAAGCGGTTCAACAAATGAATGGATGGATGGATAAATGGATGGATGTCATGTAGGATTGATGTAGATGAACAACACCAAGAAAAACATTACCATTTCCCACTTAGCATGAAACACAAATTTAAAAAATGAAAGTTTAAGCTGCTTATATCTCTGTTTCTGAAAGTATTTTTGTGCTTGTTGTTCCACTAAAGTGTAATGTTTCATTGTTTAATTATGAAAATTAATTTCCAGTCATCATTACAGACCGGAGAAGATGCAACAAACATTCATTTCCATGTAGACATTTGTAATTTTTTTTCCTCTGCCAACAATTAAGCAGGCAGCGATCAGCCGGAGCGTGATGATGTTTACTTATTCATCGTCCGCATCTCATTTCCTGTGTAGCGCCAAAAGTGTCAAATGGATCGTAATGGTTGTTTTCCCTTTACCTTTTACTTTTCATTAACATTCATTAAAACATCTGGCTCACTCGAATGAGCCATCTGCATACGCTCAGTAATCACGCAAACACCCCCCTCCCCCACTGCACGCATTCTCACTCTGACAGGAAGTCGAAAAAATCCAACGCCGACGTGTTGACGTCTAAGAAATAAGAAGAACAGAAAGAAATTCAGCGATGTGTACTTGGTGATTAAAGACAATCTGAACAGACACAGGACTCGTTTATCTACTGACTTGTTCCTAAACAGCGTCTCGCCACATTTCTGCCTCAGTGCTTATTAATTTAATTTCACAATTATTTAATCACAGACGCTCACAGACGCTGGTAACAAGTCGACTGAAAATGCAATAAGAATAATAAAAAGAAAAAGTACACACAAAAAAACAACAAAAAACAAACAAACAAAACAAATAAATAAATAACTAAAGTGTATGTTGAAATCAAGCAGACTGCAGATGGGACTGGAACTCCTTTATAAATTTACTTGTGAGCTTTTTTTTTTTTTTTTTTGCCCTTCAGAAGAAACAATGACCAAACAGAAGAGAATAAACAGCGCACACATGTGGAGTATTATCATTAACAAGCCTCATTATCTGAGAGGGAAACAAGTTGTGATCAGATTAAAATCAGATAATTACAGTACATTTGCATAAGGCATTCATGACCATCTGGACTTCGTTGAGAAGTGTGTGAAAGTGTAAAAAAAGAAAAAAAGAAAAAAAAAAACATGGCCCACTCACCGGAATTTTGATCAATGGAGAAATACGGCTGTCCTTCCAGAATACTGTACACCAGTTTGGCGCTGTTTCCGTAAACTGGATCGTCGGCGTCCGTGGCAGTGACCCGCGTCACAGACGTACCTACACACGACAATTAAACAAGAGGAAAAAACCTCAATACACGCAAATATACCTCTCATTATCACGTTTCTGAATTTAAAACCTGGAAACTTTTCCTGATATTTAATAAATAAAGCTGAATTTGAAATTTATGGAAATGAATTTTATATCGATGGTGTAATTAGTTCTGCTCATCACGTTAAATTCTGGTTCGCTTTTTAAAATTCATCTTTGATACTTTTTAAATATGTGCAGCCAGGAAATATAATAGGCACATTAATAGGAAAAAAAAAAAAGAAAAATAAGAAACAAACAAATAAAAACGTATATTTAAGTAAATGGGATAAACAAATAAATAACCAACCAAACCAACAATATGTAAACACACACACACACACAGACACACACACACACACAGACACACACAATGCCGGCCCCCCAAAAAAATTATATCCGTATCATCAGGGAAGAAAAAGTGCATTGATGTGATAACCTGCTCATTCACTACATTCACATCATCAGCCGACTTCATTTTATTGCCTCATTAATGTTGCTGAGCCTCGACCGGACCAACCGGAGCAACAACGCCATGGAGATCACATGCTGAGATCAAAGATAAATGCTCTCCATGAAAATATTACAGTGTGTGACTTTTTAATATAAATAAATAACAAGCACAACAACAAGCAAACTAAAAAGGGGGAGAAGAAAATATTTTAATTAAGTCATAAACAAAACACAAGAAAGAAAGAATAAACAAACAAACAAACAAGAAACTAAAAATCTAAATCAAACATACCAAAAAATAACCCAAAAATAAACAAAACAGGTATAGACAAATAAACAACCAACTAAATCAGCAAAGGCAATAAACAACAAAACAAACAAATACAAAAAGGGAATAACTACATGTAATAAACAAAGAAACAAACACAAATGGAACAGCACAACAAACAACCAAAAACAACCCAACAAATTATTAACAACTAGAAAAAGAAAAAAAAGGGAAATAAATAAATAAATAAATAAAAGTAATAATACTAATAATAAATAAATAAAATAAACATAAATTAAAAAGTATGCATCTTGTCACAAATAAACAGCAAAAAGAAAAGTACTGGAGTAAAAAATAAGTAAATAAGTTAATATATAAATAAATAAAGAAAGAACACACAAAACAAACAAACAAAAACAATGGAAAAGAGAATAAAATAAAATGTAAAAAATTAACAAAAATCACATTTAACAGGATAAACAAATAAACACCCCAAGAAGTAAATAACAACCCTGAACCAATGAGGTTTCTAATAAAACAAAATTAATATTAATTATTTTAAGGAAGAAAAAGGGCAGAAAATTAAACAAGTAAAACTTGGCAAAAGTTGTTTGGGGGGAAAAAAGCAAATAATAATCTAGGTCAAACCATCAAACAAATAAATTATGAAAACACAAACATACTAAACTAATATTCATCGTTTTTAATAATCTGAAGAATCCAGTCGAGTGTAAAAGTCTGAGTCGTGGGATGATCAGTGACTTTTATTTTGTAATCATGTCAAGACACGAAAATAAGTTGTTTTAAAAACAGAACCAGAATATGTTGTGGCTTGGTGCTGAAATGAATCAGATTGTTGTGATGTTTATTAATGCATGTGATGATTAAGGTACGAGAGGGAGGTGTGTGCTGATATGAATAAAAAGCTAATGCTAATGCTAATGCTAATGCACGGCGTGGCAGTGCAGATGGTGTGGTAATTGTTTGTAAAGTTCGTTCTGACAGCTCGGCAAAGTGCCTGTTCAGCAGCGAGGAAGATTGTGTTAGAGCCACAGGTACACACAGTACTGCAGAGTGTGTGTGTGTGTGTGTGTGTGTGTGTGTGTGTGTAACAGAGCAACAGTTTGCCTTTCTTTCAGGTTCCTGAATTATTTAGCTGGCTCTTCACGTCGCTCGAAGGGGAAAGTGTACTATTAGTGTTTCGATTAGTGATGCGTTTCCGCCATTCTCAGACTCGTAAATTCAACAACTGGTTGTTACCTCACACACAGGTACGACACCAACCCTGATTATCTAAGTGCACAGAAAATTAAACAACAGTGAAGCATCAGTCTGTGGCACTGTTATACCAGCCTACGTGCTGTAATCACTGCCGGCGTTTGTATTATTATTATTTTTTTTTGGTTGTTTGTAAACAACATCTTGACCACACCTGTGCCTGAATTTTCACCAAACTTGGTGGAACCACAACCCTACCTGAGTCTTAGGGGTGATTTGATTTTGGAATGTCAAGGTCAATGGACAAGGTCAGAACACGGTCACAAAGTGTTGGAGATGTAGCGCTTGGTAGACTTGCTGTTACTGTGGAACACTAATAGGAAACCATACAGGGCTTTTCAGTGAGACACTTACCTTTGACCTTAAATGACCCTTAAAGGTCAAACCTCAGCCATCTTGTAAATCTTTCAAATGAGAGGTTTTTTTTTTTTTCATTTCATAGCTCTGACGCTGGAGACTCCTTCCGTCAGGGTTACGTAAGCATATTTTTTTTTCCCCACAGAAATATTCACCTTGATAAGAATTACACATATCGAGCATCCAATGTTCAAGTCCCTGTGAGTGAGCCGTTACCATGGAAACAGTAATGTATTTAAATGAATGTGTTCTTATAAACCTGCGATTTGCATCTGGACATAAAATAGATGTATTTTAAAACTATTAACCAGTTCTGAGACAGAATTAGTCTTGAATTAGGCAGATATTAAGGCTTGGCAATAAAAGTTAAAACAAACAAATAAAAAAAAACCCCACAAAAATAAATAAAATAAACATTTCTTTCCAACAAAATAACACTTGCTAGTGTCTGTGTTAACTAAACAATAAACCAGTTGGAACAAGTCAGTTAAAAACATGAACTACATAATTCAAAATAAAAAAATATATAAGCTAATAAGTAAGCAAGCAAGCAAACAAACAAACAAACAAACAAACAAACAAATCAATAAATAAATAAAGTCAAATCATTAACAACAACAAAACATGACAGCTTGGAATTCTATTTATTTTTATATATATTTTTTTATTAGCCCATTTGCCCAGAGCTTATTCTTAACGCATACAAAATTAATTTGGGGGGGTGGGGGGGGGGTTGGGAAAGGTTCAGAGGGTTTGTTATTAGAAGTTTTTGCGAATTAATGGCAAAATCAATTCAGTAACATCCACAGTTTGGTGAGAAACAACCTTTAATAGCCACAATTCCACTGTGAAATAATTTGTGGCAATTTATTTATGACATACAAACAAGGATGGATAGATAGATAAATAGATATATAAAGAAAGAAAGAAAGAAAGAAAGAAAGAAAGAAAGAAAGAAAGAAAGAAAGCTTTGGTTAAATAAATGAATAATGAATCAAAAAAATTCCCAGTCGGAATGTTTTTAATAATTATTGCGTCCATGACTGAAGGATTAACCTAAACTTTACCCTCGTTTACTCTTCATATAAATGTTTATTCTTTTCTCTCTTTACATTTTATTCATTTTCACAGAATGTCTCAATAATAATAAAAAAGTCCAGAAAGGCGAGTAGATATGATGAATAGCGAACGCAGCGTCTCGACTTCAAAACCGAGGGAGAGAAATGAATAAAGGAGAAACAAAGCTGCAGCATGGTTGCACTCTGACTTCAAACCCTGCTTTATTATTGCAACCCAATTATTTCAGCCAGAGAGAGCCTGAAGTGGCCCTCAGAGACGTGTGTGTGTGTGTGTGTGTGTGTGTGTGTGTGTCGGAAATTCGGTCAACAAACCCAACAAGGCCCTGAGTTTACCTGTGTGTGCTCAAAGCGCTCGTTACAGGAGGACACTAACGAATACACTGATTATTCTTGAGCTACTGATAGGGAAGAGTGATGAGATTTGTGTGTGTGTGTGTGTGTGGGTGTGTGGG
>JAQMYF010000014.1:21632033-21642139 GCA_030014195.1 Neosilurus mollespiculum
AGTGACAGGGTGGCAGCTTGAGGAGTGACAGGGTGGCAGCTTGAGGAGTGACAGGGTGGCAGCTTGAGGAGTGACAGAGTGACAGCTTGAGGAGTGACAGAGTGGCAGCTTGAGGAGTGACAGAGTGGCAGCTTGAGGAGTAGCAGCTTGAGGCATTAGAAATTCTGCAGTAAATTAGTGGCAGGTCAGGGAGTGAAAAGTGGCATTTTGGGGAATAAGAGTGTGGCAGCTTTGGGAGATGGGTGAATGGCAGATAAGAAAGCATCATACAGCAGCTTGGGGATCAGCAGAATGGGATTCCCGAGAGTGACAGTGCGACACTTCAAAGAGAGAGAGGCATTTAGTGGTGTGACAGTGATACAGTGGAGGACTGAGGAGTGCCAGAATGGCAGCTTAAAACACTTCACCATGTTAATGTGGACCAGGAAAAGTCACAAGGTTTCCACTAACCTCCTCCGTTTGGGATCTCATCTTGAAACTGAGACCATGGAAATGCGTTCACGGGAACAAAACAATTAAAGGTGACTTTCAAGGCCACTGACATGAGCCGCCATTTTGAAGTGTTGTGTCATCGATTCACTTTAATTAGTTATTAGGAAACAAGCGCTGCACTCATGAACGCTTCGGCCGAGACAAATTGCTAGACCTCGCAAGCTTAATTGTTCCCATGACAGTGATGATTAAGTAGGGAAAAAAATAACAAACAAACAAACATGATGAAAGTTTAAATGAAGAAAAGACAGGAGAGAGAAGAGGACAAAAAAAGGCTTTTATAAAAGAAGAAATGAAAGGATTTCTCCAGATGGAATCAGTTTAGAGAATATTTAATATGGATTAAAAGATATTTATGGAGACATGATGAATGGATAATAAAAAGAAAAGATAAAGGGCAAGGGAGAGAGAGAGAGAGAGAGAGAGAGAGAGAGATAGAGTGAGCATGAGTCAGTAATAACCTTGTATTACATGCTGATGAGGTTCATAGTGGTTTCAATCTGATTTTAAAATTATGAAAAATTGTATATTTCTCAAGAAATATAAGAGTTCTGGTCTTCTGGTCTAAAGTGGGCGTGGCTAATATTCAGAACAATATAGCAAAGTAGTGAATGAATGTCAGTGTAGCGAGAAATAGCTAACACACCTTTCACATGCTGGACCGACAAATACCTGGACGAATTCCCAGGACAGGTGTGGGCGTGTCACACGAAACACACCTGATGGGTGATGGAAAATGTCGACGTAAATTCTTGTTATGGAGTTTTAAATTTGTTTTAAAATTGTCTCATTTAAAATTGCCTCGTACCCGCCCATCTCAGCCGACTCTGGGTGATGACGGGGTACACCCTGAACAGCTCGCCAGACCATCGCAGGGCAACACACACAACCACTCACAATCACACCTAGGGGTGATTTTGGAACAGCCAATCAGCTGTGCATGTTTTTGAAACGTGTGTGAAAGCTGGAGTACCCAGAGGAAACCCACGCAAGCACGGGGAGAACATGCAAACCCCATACAGAAACTTCCCGAGCCCGGGAATAAAACCCAGGACCTTCTGACCGTGAGGCGGACATGCTAACTACTGCACCACCGTGCCGCCATCACAGGAATATCGTATGGGGATTTTTCTTGTAACGTTCGTGTCAATTTCATATGAACAAAGTGATTCGACAGGCTCTTCTGTCGTAGCACTGCTAAATTCGTACAATAAGACAAAAAAATCGCAGGCTTTTTATGAAAAGGATTTAACCCTGTAAGTGAAAAAATACAGACTAAAAGATAAACCAGCAAATCCAAGCTAATCTACTGAGTGACAGCTAATCAAGCAGCACAGAATTAACCTCGAGAGGAAAAAGCTAATCCAGTGAGTGAAATTTAACTCAGCGTGTAACAGAGATGGCGGTGAAAGGTAACGAGTGAGAGCGTGTGAGAGGGACAGCAAACGAAAGCTAATACAGGAAGAGAAAGCTAATTTAGTGAGTTAAAGTTAATCTAGATGGATGAAGCTGACCTCGCACGTGAAACTGGATGGAGCGAGCGGAAGCTTATCTGATGCTTCATAAGGCAGGTGTGCAAACTTTGGGTACCTGGCTGGAGTGAGACTTAAACATCATGACTTTAACCACAGGTGCACACACTAGATCACGGGGACAGATTTGGACTCAGTTTACCATCATGGTTTAAAAAGTATGCAGCGGCTAATGTGTCGAGAGCAGGACTTGGTTCTAAGATTTAAGGATATAGCCTGACTACGCCACCCTGGGATATCCACAAAGGGAAACAAGAACTCACAATATTATACTCACCATACAGTGACCCACCAAAGGGCACAAGGTTTCATCACTAATGAAAGTGAATCACGTTTCCAAAATCAACACCGTGAGGGCAAAAGAACAGGAGGACCCGGCCATAGCCCTCACCTTCCTGCAATGGACTGGTGAGCTGTTCAGAGTGTTCCCTGCCTTTGCCCAGCGTCGGCTGAGATAGGCTCCAGTCTCCCTGTGACCCTTACAGATATCTACCTTCAGCCAGGTTAGTTGGGCGTGTCAGTGTGGCTGTAACATTAAATTTTTGCAAATCTTGCCCATGCAGATTAGAAAATGGAAGGTTGGATACAGTAGCTCCCACCCTACTGTGCTGTGATTGGCTAGTGCTTGCCATCTATGAGTTTTAGCAGCTGTCAATCAAAATGGTAGATAATCAATGTAATCAAAAGGCAATCGCCGTTTCATCTTAAGCCTGAGAGCCTGAGAATGAGGGTTTAAGCATGTGTTAGCCTGAGACTTGGCGAGGCTGTAAAAGGTAATCTCGCAAAGACGAAGCTAGCAAGTGAACCGTAAGCTAAAAATTAAGAGGGAGTGACTGCATGTTAATCACCTAATGAGGGAAGGCTAATCTAATGACAAAAAGCTAATCTAGTGCCTGAGAGTAGTCTTTAAAGAGAGAAGATAAAAACTCACCAATCACACGGCAGGATGGAAAAACAAGAGCGAACCAATGATCCCTGAGATGGAATCAGATACCAATGGAAAGTATATGATGAGATCCGAATGAAATCCATATGACATCCTGTCCTTTATTCATTCATTTTCTAAGCCGTTTAATCCTAATTAGGGTCGCGGGGAGGCTGGCGCCCATCTCAGCCGACTCTGGGCGAGGGCGGGATACACCCTGAACCCACAACCCGCCAGTCCATCGCAGGACACTTTGGGGCGATATGGAACAGCGAATTAGCCTACTGTGCATATTTTTGGACTGTGGGAGGAAACCTGAGTACCCTGAGAAAACCCATGCAAGCACAGGGAGAACAAACGAACTCCACACAGAAAGGCCCCGAGCCCAGGAATCGAACCCAGGACCTTCTTGCCGTGATGCGGATGTGCCACTGTGGCACCCCTTTTGTTTATTTATTTATTTTGTGATTTACATGGGGGTGAAGATTTCAGCTTCATCTTCCTCATCTGACAAAAAGGGGGGGGCGTATCACCACATTAAAGCAATTGTTATAATCACAGAGCATGTTGGCCAAAACTGCACCCACTCAGTAGAGTGGGCAGACACACACACACACACACACACACACACACAGAGAGAGAGGTGAAAGGAACCATGTTGAGTTTGTGCGAGTGTGTGCTTGCATCTCATGTGCAAATGGGTATCGCAAGTCTAGGTGTGTGTGTGTGTGTGTGTGTGTGTGTGTGTGTGTGTGTGAGGTGGAGTGTGAAGGCAACACCAACTTCCCACTTCCTGTGAAGGTGACAGAGGCCATCAGAGCTGACACTTAGCTATCTGTGCAAACACGGTGAACACACGGGCACTGATGAAAAACATGTGTGTGTGTGTGTGTGTGGGTGTGTGTGTGGGTATGTGTGGGTGTGTGTGCACGCGCGCGCGTGTGTGTGTGTGTGTGTGTGTGAAAGCAGTGCCAGCTCTCTGATCTTCCCTCTCCAGTGAAGATGGCACCTTATACATGAAGGTAGCAGTGAGAAAGGGTGTGTAAAGGGTTAAACTCGTTTCCATCGGAGAATCTGAAGCCAGAACAGAGCGCCTGTACGTGACTAGCGAGTAAATGCTACGTTCGGGTGAAGGAGACACTGCTTTTTTTCTCATGACAAGCAATCCATCAGGAAGGGACGCACATGCATATACCTGTGTGTGTACACACACACACACACACACACACACACACACACACACACACAATGAGTGATGAATGAAAGACGGGATGCAGGAAGAGAAAATGAAAATGAAAATAAACAGCATGGATGTGAAGTTTATATTCACACTGTGATTTTTCACTCTGGTAAAATAATCTTCATGAACACCACAAAGATTCACAGCCAGAACTTGGCAATGACATCATCAATGACTATATCCGTATCCACAAGCTACATCCCGTGTTATTAAAGTGGACCTGTGATGAATTAGTGTTAGTAGCTCTTTAAAATGATCACATATAACATCAACGTTTCCTTTTGGCAACATCAGTCTCTACCCATTTTCAGAGTGTGTGTGAGTGTTACGACTCTCGGCGTGCTCAGAGACTTGCTGACTTTCTGATTGGCTGTTCCAGCCTGGTAGTAACGTGAACTCGTTGGACTGGCTGGGCTACGTCACTCACCCTGTGCATCATAACACATTATGGTCCAGTGCTGAGCTGCACAAACAACAAGCGCAGAAATCACGCAAAACATTTCTTTTTTGTTCCTAAACCAACTGATGACAGGAAAGCCGAGTCGGCAAAACGTTAGCTGCGTACACCATTTTGGATTCACCGTCACTCATCTCTGGAATGTTCTTGTCCTCAGAGTCACTAGAATGTGACGTCTCACTGTCTCCACAAGAGACGTAGACCCCGCCCAACACGTTGACGTCACTGCCTTGGAAATACTTGCTAATCGGACCCAGGACCTCCTTGCTGTGAGGCGGGCATGCTAACCACTGCACCCCTGTGCCCCTGACCTTTGACCTATAAAATTTAATGTGCTCATCCTTCACTCATTGTTGACTTTTATGCAAAATGTGAGGAAAAATCCCTTAAAGCGTTTTCGAGATATTGCGTTCCAGTGAATGCCACATTTGAGGCTACAGTGACTTTGATCTTTGATCTCCAAAATATAAGAAGATTATAGTATATTTGAGATATTGCATTTCTGAAGATTGGCCCAGACGTACGGCGAGACGGACAGACCCTGAAACATAATGCCTCCGTCCGTCCCTGGCTATCAGCAGCACAGGTGGTGTTGTGGTTAACACGAGGGTCCCGGGTTTCAGTCATGGGCTCCAATACTCCAATTTCCTCCCACAGTCCAATGACATGCACATTAGGTTAACTGGCTGTTCTTAATTGCCCCTGAGTGTGAATGGTTGACTGAGATAGGCTCCAGCCTCTGGGTGACCCTAGTGGGATTAAGTCTTGTGTTTTAGTGTCCTGGAGTGTGAACTTTAACCCTAAAGTTTGGATGAAATCCTGTTTGTGTGTGTGTGGGTGTGTGTGTGTGTGTGTGCATATAAATGTTCAGGTGGAGTCCCGCAATCAGGACAGGAAGAAGAACAAACATGGCTGTTTCTCTGATCCCCGTGCACTTAAACTAATTAAAATAAGTGTAACGGCGTAAATAAAGTCCGCAGGATCAGCAGCAGTCAGCGGTGTTTTAATCCCGAGGTCGAGGCCGAGCACCGGCGGGAGCCGGAGGTCGAGTCGTGTCCGTGTCAGAACTCGCTGTTACCCAGCACGCGGGCAAAGTTAGACGAGTTCCAGAGAAAAGCAGCTACAAGAAATACAAGGGGATAAAAAATATCTCCAGCGCTCCTGCATATTTAATCCACAGAGGGAGAGCTGGGAGGCAGCGGCGTGTGCGAGGAGGCATCCTGGCATCTGATCACATCACGGGAACCCGAGCCAAAAGCACTGTCGGAATTAGCACACTCCGGGCATGAAAGGAAGACACACCCCCCCCCCCCCCCCTCTTCTCTGCTGCTCTATAAAACATTTCTCATGTAGGCCCGAGCCTGCGGGTCTCCTTCGACCGTCCCGTGGTTATTAATAATTAAAGCCACGCAGTTTCATGAGGCAGAATTTCACTTTATTACACTCTATTCACACTCAGGGCTCATGTAGAGTTTATAACGTGTGTTAAGCACTGAGTCGTTCATTTAAACAGAGGGACGAGCTTCAGCCTGGAACTGTATTTTTAGTGAATGTTTTAAAAGATAATAAAACAGTAAAACACTTTCAATTATTGCTTTTAACAAATGAGAGGAAATTTAAATTCAGATTACAAGATAGAACTGATATATAACCTGTACAAAAAAAAAGAAAGGACAAAAGAAAGAAAGAAGAAAACACAAGCAATGAAAGAAAAACGAAAGAAAGAAAGAAGAGAAAGAAAGAAACAAACAAGAAATGGAACGAAAGAGATAGACAGATCGTAAGAAAAAAAGAAAGACAAAAGGAAAGAAAGAAAAGAAAGAAAGAAGAGAGAGAGAAAGGGAAAAACAAAGAAGAGAGAGAAAGAATGAAAGGAAAACAGAAAGAAAGAAGAGAAAGAAAGAAAAACAGACAGAAAGAATAGAAAGAAAGAGAGGGAAAGAAGGGAAGAGATCAAGAAAATGAAAAAACAAGGAGAGAGAAAGAAAGAAAGTAAGACAAAAAGAAGAGAGAAAAAAGAAAGACAAAAAGAAAGAAAAAAAATAAGAGAAAGAAAAAAAGAAAGACAGAAAGAAAGGAAAGAAAGAAAAAGGGAGAAAGAAAATAGAGAAAGAAAAAAAGCAAAGAAGGAAACAAAGAAAAGGGATACGATTGTTATAAGATAAAAACTCCTCACATGATCCCTGTGGTACTCCGCTAACGTACGAGCGCCATGCGGCTCAATGTAACACTGTGGTGAAGGTGTGGTACGATACGAGGGATATGAGGGATTCCTGTGGGTGTAACACGGAGCAATCATAGAACTATTCTAATAAAACCGTACGATTCTGAAAGCATCACATGATCCAACACGCGTATAAAATCCGTATGTTTATGGTAACACAGCTGTAGGTCGTCGTAGCGCATCACGCAGATCTAGGAAATGCACCTGACATCCAGAATCACCTACAAGATGGAAATAATTTGAGCGTGATTAAAACTCCATGACGAGAGTCTACACTCAATGTTTTACTGGTGGGACTTTCCAAAGTTAAACATTTCCAAATTGCGGCCATTAAGCTAACTGCTAGCCTCAAAACTGGAAGCCGGTTCTTCTTCGCTGCTGTAAACAGAAGCTGGAAAGTACAGCAGAGGAAGAACAGATTTCCAGGATTGAAATCAGCGACTTCTTTGGTGTAAAATGACTGTTTTATCATGCCGGGGTACTCGCCGATACCAACCCCGAAGGTTGTTCTGTATTGTTAGCATTTTCGATACCAGTATCATCACAACTCTAATAAACATGGAGACTACTGATAGCTCAAAGCTAGTGTTAACCAGCCCGGACATGGTACTAAAGAAGAGTTCATGTAATTTACTTTCTTTCTCAGCTAGCGTAGCTAATTGGCTGAATATGGCATTGTTTACGGGCAACCTGTTGGTACTGAAAGTGTTATCCAGAGAATTCTGAACGATATCTACAGTAGCTTCTTTATAAATGGA
Source organism: Neosilurus mollespiculum (assembly GCA_030014195.1). Lineage (NCBI taxonomy): Eukaryota > Metazoa > Chordata > Actinopteri > Siluriformes > Plotosidae > Neosilurus > Neosilurus mollespiculum. Next base: position 21,639,662 of record JAQMYF010000014.1, read on the forward strand.
AGGATTTGCCTTAGGCTATGCACCTTTATAAAATACGGATGATGTCCGAACTGCCTAATTCTACTAAGGTCACTGGAAGACTCTGGGAGAAGGTGGGGTACACCCTGAACAGCTCGCCAGTCCACCACAGGGCCAACACACACACACACACACACACACACACACACACACACACAACCATTCACACTAAGGGACAATCTGCACACCACTCAGAAACGTCCCCTTACAGCCTGGGACTCAAGCCCAGGACCTTCTTGCTATGAGACGGACACACTAACCACTATGCCACCGTTCTGCCCCCGGCTACGTTACTTGAGAAATAAAACCCTTTACTGACGCTAACCTGCAGCTTTTACACAAACTAATATCTGTGTGTTGTCTGCCAGCGGCGGTCATATCGCTGGTACCGTCCAGGTTTGGATGGTCCTTTGTGTGCCGCTTGTTAGCAAAATGATGTGTGCACAAATACACCTACCTGACGGGGTGTTTCAGTTTAAGCTGTGGTCGCCGTGCCAACCACCCACTCGCCGATGTATAGTGTAAATAATTCGGTACTGAAGGAGGAAACTCTGCCCAGATTACTTTGTGTATTTTGTCCTTTCATTATCAGGAATTTTGGGTCCAGCCCAACACTGCACAGTTTGAACCAGAACTCAACAGCTTGGATGGTTAGCGTTGATCAGGAGTACACAACGGAATTGTTTTTTTTTTTCTTTGTTTGTTTGTTTGTTTTTTCACGGCGAGAAGTGATGATCACTCAGGAAAAAGAAATGATCTTTAAAGGTGTCATGTGAGGTATAGACTTGATGTGGATGTATATGGGCTCTTCATGAACACAGGGATTATTTTTGTCCCATACCTGGCAACCCTGATTCGCACTCAATGCGACACCGCGTCTCTTTCCTGTCCTTTCAGCTTTTCTGTTCATCACATGGTGATTTTCCTCCTTTATTCTTTTTTTCTGACTCGTCTGGTTTTCATCTTCATTTTCCAGGATAAAAAAATAAATAAATAAATAAATAAACAAATAAATAAATAACAGGTGCTTTTTGTCCCACTTTATATATTTATATACTTATTTATTTATATATTTATTCATGTTGCCTTTTTTCCTGTCCTAGTCCGTCATTCTACCGACTTCGGAGCCAATCATGCGTGGGAGCAATTTTATGCAGAGTGTTGTGAATGGCTTCATTTCCTGGCCACGTGCAGATTTTTTTTTTTTTTTTTCCCGCTGCTTCATGGGAAAAAATGGGCTGAGGTAATAAACTCGGCTCCAAAACCCCCTCCCAAAAAAAAAAAAAGAAAAGCCACTCGGGTCCTGTTTGACTCGAGGCTCAGTAATAGCTGAACAACAGCTTTTTCTTAGCAACAATGCAGCTGAATGAAGTGAGGTAAAACACCTCGCAAGCTGAGAACACACACACACTCACACAATTATAGGCAGACATTAACCGGTTGAATTGCTGCAGAGGAAAGTGTTTAGTTGGGTTTGCGTGGTTGTAGCGTGGTCATGCACAGTGAACACCTGTGCTGGTATCACCTGGCGTACATGTGCGTATAACGGACGATTAAACAGCACCGTGATTGTTCTGAACGTCCTCCACGTCACAGATGGTGCAGAGGAAGTGCTTACTCAGGATGTCTCCAGAACCGTGTCACCGTAACGCCAGTGAGAGCCTGTTTACTTTCCCCCCTCAAGTTTCAAACTGTAATGAAGATTTGACAAATTGGCAAGCAGGCCACAAACAGCTGTGCGTTTCCTGCAATGCATGCTGGGTTATGTACACAAGCTACAGGGCTTTTTTGTTATCCTGAATTCAAAGGAGACATAGTCGAATGTTGGAGAGAAAAACAAAACAAAAACAAAGATGAGGATGTATGAGGCACGCTTCTCCTAAAGTTTGTATGTTTGCTTGTTTTTTGTTTTTAACAGCGTTTGCGTTCTGGATTAGCGCATTATCGCCATCTTTGGTCTGGAATTCTCTCCTTTGGCTTACAGCCTAATTCATGGTGTGTGTGTGTGTGTGTGTGTATGAGAGAGAGAGAGAGAGAGAGAGAGAGAGAGAGAGAGCACTTGCATTAATTATAACACAGATATGTCTGTGATGTCACCTTGATGCCGTTTAAATATATAAATCACTCACGACACGATAAAGTCAGTCAGTGCATTTGTTTGATGTTATTAATATTTTTTGTTCTTGTTTTCTGCTCCAAACAGCCTGTATGTGACAAAGTTGAATCAAACACATTTTGTTCTTACATTTTAGACGGACACTCATAGAATGTAAGGTAGCTCCGCCCTGCAGCGTGGATAATTAATTAAATATTCCTTTTATGGTTCTGATTTAATTAGCCATGTGTTCATGTTACCATGTGTTCTGTAGTAAATGGATGTGACCAAATTAGTGAAAAACAAACAAACAAACAAACAGAAAATATCTTATGTGAAGGATTTACAAGACAACTGTGATTTGA
>JAQMYF010000014.1:21648178-21664069 GCA_030014195.1 Neosilurus mollespiculum
ATACATATATATTCCTAATTGTTTCCTCTAGTCACAGCATGTGTGTCAGCACTCGTTTCTAAGTAATAAGCACTCAAATCTTGTGACCTTGATTCTCACCTTTCAAGGTCACTCAAGGTCAAAGGACATTACACCATTCGAAAGCATGCACATTGTTTTCTACCTTCTTTCTTTGCATCTCTGGGTTTACGCCATTTTGTTTCTGAGCTAGAAGCAAGTTCAGTTTTAACATATGAAATGATATCTTAAAATTTTCATGACCTTGCTCTGACCTTCACCTCTGACCCAGACACTCCACAATCAAATCATCACTGGGACTCAGGTAGGGATGTCTTCCTACAAAGTTTGGTGAAAATCTGTACATGGGTGTGGTCAGGATTTTGTTCTCAGACAAACCGACAAACCATCGTCAGTGATGACAGTGATGACATGCACCAATACTCCATTTTAGGCGGAGTGAATAATGTTATGTAAAAAATCGCTAGCATGCTAACAGACCGCTACTACCTACATTTCTGCTTTTTTTTTTTTTTTTTGTATTGTCCTCAATCTCATTCCACCGATCATCTTTAATATAAATGCTCACCAGGTTTAAAGGAGGAGGTCATTTTAAAGGGGCAGTTTGTAACTTTAGCACCCCCTGCTGCCACTAAGGTGAACTGCAAAGAAAGGGGTAGGATAGGTCCATGCCACTGACTCCACTGAAGACAGAAGAAAAAAGAAAATCGGGGAAGGGAGTTTTACTCTACATTTGGGGGATCAAGCTAATCTTAGGACCAGGAAATATTTAGGACATCATTTCAGGACGTTTTCTTCAGGACCAGAAACCATGCTCCAAAAGTATTTAGTGCATCACATGACTTCAAAGACATCCTATGAGCATATATATATAAAACTGATGCAATATACCTTCGGCGTTGACTAACTCAAGGTTAATCTGTAATGTCGGGATATTTACAGATTTAAAGTGAGTCCCTGTTTGTTCCTGGATTTGGGTTTGCAGACCTCGGAGGCTGAACCGGACCTTCGGGAGTCTCTCGGCACGCCTCCGGAGCAACAGATGTGGCATCGCAGTAGGCCAGCTGCACAAGGCGTTACACACCCCGGAGCCCCCTGCTTCCATCTCCATCTGCCACCACTGAGCTACACACACACACACACACACACACACACACACACACACACACACACAGACGCCACACACACACACACACACCCACACACACACACACACACACACACACACACACTCTCACAGGTGCCACACACACACACTGCGACCTGCTGCTGGACTTCACTATTTATCAGACAGCTGAGAACTAGCATGTGCTAGCATGGAGAGGGAGCAGACACAATATGGCTGCTGAGAGAGAGAGAGAGAGAGAGAGAGAGAGAGAGAGAGAGAGTTAGGGAGACAGGGAGAGAGAGAGAGAGATAGAAAGCGCCATGGAAGAAGTTCCATCAGGTTTGTTAAAAATATCTGAAATCATTCATGCATCACATTTTGGTCGAGTTGTTGTTACACCACGGTGTGGATTTCATCTGAAGGTTGAAGCATTGCTTAGCATTGGGAATTCAATCCTAATATAAACACCGAATAACTTGAAACAGACTTGCTTATGTGTTTACGCTTTATACATTAGCACAGGGTTTAGCACCTCTCAAATGGCGTATACCTGCAGGACGAAGTAGCTAATACTGTTCGCCAACTCTGATCATTTGCATATTCATTGTCTTGTCAAGCACATTTGCATATCGAAACACGTTCCATGAAAAACGAAGGCTGTCCAAAGACACTTAAAAAGATGTGACGTCTCGAAGGTACACGTGATCAGTGATTGGTTATCAGGAACAATCATTTTCAGTGATTGGTTAATTGGTCATTAGCATCAGTGATGTCACACCACATCAGTATCAGGCCTTTAGGCTTTAGAGTTATGAGTGTGATTTAGATTTATGTATAAAATAATGATTTATGTACATAATCGTGATGTCGCGTGATGCTAAACAAAAGGCTATGAACATCCGCTACTCGTTAGCTACACTGGTGTTAACACTAAATCCAGAACAAAAAATAAATAATTTGCACATTTCAGGCCATTAACTCATTCGCTGAACCACTTAATCTCGCTAAGGTCTTGGGGAGAGTGAAGCCTAACCCAACTGATTCCCAGCAAAGGCGGGGTACACCCTGAACAGCTGGCCAGTTCATCACAGTGCCAACGCACGCACACACACATTCACACTCAAATTCAGGGGGAAATTGGAATAGCCATTAGGCGCAGCGGTTAGCACGTCCGCCTCACAGCAAGAAGGTCCCGGGTCCGATACCCGGGTTTGGAGCGTCTCTGTGTGGAGTTTGTATCTTCTCGCTGTGCTTGCGTGGGTTTCCTCCGAGCGTGCGTCTCTTTAAAACCGAGGAACTTCTCGATTGCTGCTCGGAAAGATATGAAGAAAATGAAAGCTAATTTAATTGAAGGTTTTAATTAGGATTAAGACTTTCACTTGTGTGTGAACAAATTGTTAAGTCCTGGTGTTCCAGCAGTGTTTGTTTTCTGCAAAGAAAGAAAGAAATCTTTATATTTCCATAAATCTGTCTGAAAGGAAAAGTCACCGGTTGCCACTGTCAGATTCCCCGCTGACGAGTGTGTATTTTTATTTTTTTACTTTATTTTTTTTTACCTGCCAGGGATGCCGCATGCATAATCAGAAATGTTATTAGAAGTACAGCCGTGCTCGCCTGTTAGTCCTGTTACCCGTGCTCGTAATAACTCTCAATATGCAAATGAACTCTGGGTAATCTATTAACGTCACTTCGATTTTATTTCAGCGCTCCAATTTAGCAGATCCTGACACATCGTCTCTGTACACGCGTTCATTTTGCCAGGAGAGCGCGAGGGAAGGGCGGAGGAGCCATGTGCCATCTGTCTCTCTGCCATAATGACTCGGTAATGAAGCCGCCACGAACGCCGGCTCCCTCAGGCCTCGAGTTTCACACAAACGACAACAAGGAGGGGAAAAAAAAAAGAAACAACTTTCCCCTTGCTTTATTCTTCCATGTAGCAATTATTGTCATTCACACCTTTTCTTTGGAAAAGAAGGTGGGCCACATGACTCGACGTTAATTACCCTGAGAGTCGGCGAAAAAACTCTCATCGGTGCCAGAAGGCTTTATAATTCCAGCATATGTTCTTCAGACCTGATGGGGGAATTCGCTCACTCGTCTCGGTCCTCGCAAGTCAAAGACCCCATTAGTGAGGAAACGGCTTCGCTAAATCCAATGAGATTTGTCCAATCCATGCAAATGACTCCTAATTCCCATTGTGCGTGGACCTGCGTTGGTAAGTAACGGACTCGGATTTAATTGAGGTGAAATTGAAATGGTAGATAATCTCATGAATATACATAAGAACACAAACTCCGGGAGCGGGGACGATCTATAATCCTGCTAACTTTAAGCAGTGTGGAGGATTTGTCAGGCCTCGTACGACTGGCTTGATTTTTAATTTACAGAAATCATTTTCTTATTTGCACCTTTGTGGAACAAACAAAGAAAACAAGCGAACAAACCAATGAATAAATAAATAAATAGTCGGGAGAAATGATGTGGTTGGGTAGTGGTTAGCATGTCTACCTCACAAGAGGGCCCTGGGTTCAAGTCCTGGGTTGATAAGAGCGTTTCTGTGTGGAGTTTGCATGTTCTTTCCTCTGCTTGTGTGGGTTTCCTCTGGGTACTCCGGTTTCCTCCCACAGTCCAAAGACATGCACATTAGGCTAACTGGCTGTTCCAAATAGCCCGTAGGTGTGAGTGTGAGTGTGAATGGTTGTGTGTGTTGGACATCTGATGTTCAGGGTGTATCCTGAGATCGCCCGGAGTCGGCTGAGATGGGCTCCGGCTTCCCTCCCCGTGACTGTAGTAGGATTAATTGGTTCAGTGAATGGGTGAATAAAATGCTGTGCTTTATTTGTTTAATAAGTGCGGAATGTTCCTGCGTGTGAAGAGAAAGATATTAAAGCGAGTTATAATAAAGCGAATGTTTCTCAGTGCTGTAATATTAACTCTATCTCATAGGGATGATTATTTCCTTTAGCTGCTGAGATATATAGAAATGTTTATGTCTGTAAAAAGAATTTAACCAAGCACATCGCTTATTATTTACCTTTTTAATATGCAGATTTATGCAAATATTAATTCGTTCATTTATTCGCCAAACCACTTAACCCTACCAGGGTCATGGGGAGGGTGCAGCCCATCTCGGCCAAACACCCTGAACAGCTTGCCAGTCCATCACAGAGACAACACACACACACACACACACACATACACACAGCCAATTAGCCTAACGTGCATGTCTTTGGACTGTGGGAGGAAACCAGAGTACCTGGAGGAAACCCATACATTTATCATCAACATCTTCTTCTTCCTCTTCCGCTTGATCCGGGGTCGGGTTGCAGGGGCAGCAACCTAAGCAGCGAGGTCCAGCCACCTCCTATATATATATTACTAGTGTTAGCTAACATAGCTACATGTCCTGCTAATACTAATAAATTACCTCACGTTACACATAACATCTGAGTATCACCATGGTTACCACGGATGTTAATTCATTGGGTCGTTTTACCTTTGGGTACAAACCATGGGTTGTTTGGCTTTTTTTTTTTTTTTCCAATTGTGTTAAGTAATTATTAGCATAATAATTTCTTATCCTCATATTATATTATATAATATTCTCATCTTAATTATTTCTTATCCATAGCTCCACCACCAAATTTACTTTATACAGAAATAAACATGAGGTTGCTGTTTAATAGACTTTTACATTTATGTTTAAAGAAAAAACTTACTTTATACATTATAAACTAACATTTTAGACACGCCTCCAATTCCCAATGCCATAATTGTTAGATTATATTTATTCATTAATTAATTTTAGTATCATATTCCCAACATTCTTAATTTTAATTTTACAACATAATGTTACCATGGCGACTGTGACGTGTTTCTCCTTAGCATTATCTACCAGGCTAGTTTAGATCACCAGAATTCTGTGCTTTTTTACTAATTTGCATATAGTACTTGAATAGTCTAAATTTAGGGTATAGTGACATCATAACCTGAGCTCATCCATAGCTCCGCCCCAGAAGTATCTGCAGTGTGAATTAACCAATCGACAGGAGTAGAAACAGCGTCGACTTTAAATCAAGTTAAGTCCATCCTGGTTTTTATTCTGAAATGAAAATTGGCCGCGTGTTTGTGCTTATAAAAAATATATATATTAAATAAATATATAAATAAATAATGTTGCTGGCAGTGCTGCACCGTGATCGACTACAGCGTTAACTCTCATATGTACGGTTCTAAGCATCATCTACTTTTGTTTGAGCCGCACTGGGAAGATTAGATAATGACTGAGATTATCCTGAATTTCCTCTTTGTTCGGCTGCATCAGCAGAGCCGCGGTCATCGTCCACATCATCTTTCAGCACCGGAAACTAAAGCAACGTATAATAATGTTCTTTTCTCCCCCTGATTTTTATTAAGCCATGATTCTTATCTCGAACTGGACACACAGCAACATCTGCAGTGTTTAATAAATAAATAAATAAATTATTCGATTTTACTGAGAAGAATCAACAAGACAATGTGGAAGATAACATGCCAAGCAAAAACATGAACATTTCTTCTAGAATTACTGTTGCATTGTCCAGACATCCCCTTCTTTCTTTTATTTCTTTATTCATACAGCTAACCCACTGGGGTTAGGAGCCTTTTTTAGTTTTTTTTCTCTATACACTTCACCAGCATTCTGTTATGTTTAGCTTATGCAATGCTAACGCTGACGTTTCCATAATGCGATGATGTGTTTATTAAACGCAGCAAATCGTCAGTTTGTGCTTTCGACCTGATAAAGAAAACACACAAACTATTCTTCCTGTTTGAGTAGTTAAAGTTGTGAGAATAGTGTTGCTAGGCAACTGGAACCCATAGACACTCAGCAGGAATTAGCAAATGACTCAGGCTAAAGATTTATTTCACCACAACTTCACTGTTAATTCTTAAGCCATAGACACAGAGACCGTGGAAATAAGACGAAACCATAGAGAACGTCAATGGTTTTCTCAGATATGTTCATGAATTACAAAGGAAAGACTCCTTAGCAACATTTAGCATCAGATACTCGCTAACATATAGCAGCTCCAGGATATTGAGAGACATTAAGATTATGGTGTGATGATACAATATTCTTAAATCAGTTTATTTATGTGGACTAATCTTATAATCATTAAATTATTTATTTTCTTTAACAGCATGTTCCGTGTAACAGAACGTCACTATGTGTAACTGACCATCAGTATGTATAAAAGACCGTCATTATGTGTAACAGACCATCGTTATCACTTACAGACCGTCGCAATGTGTAACAGACCGTCCCTATGTATAACAGACCGTCGCAATGTGTAACAGACCGTCCCTGTGTATAACAGACTGTTGCTATGTGTAACAGACCATTACTATGTGTAACAGACCATCGTTTTCACTAACAGACCATCACTATGTGTAACAGACCGTCACTATATATAACAGACCGTCGCTATGTGTAACAGACCATTACTATGTGTAACAGACCATCATTATCACTAACAGACCGTCACTTTGTGTAACAGACCGTCGCTATGTGTAACAGACCATCGTTATCACTAACAGACCCTAAGGGTCACTAAGAGCCTAAGAGTTTCCCCGTGCTTGCAAATGTTTCCTCCGGGTACTCTGGTTTCCTCCCACAGTCCAAAAATATACACAGTAGGCTGGTTCGCTGTTCAATATCGCCCCTATCGCTGCTAATTGGAAGTTCCAAATTGCCCCCAGGTGTGAGAGTGAGTGTGAATAGTTGTGTATGCGTGTGTGTGTGTGTGTGTGTGATGGTGCACCCCACCTTCACCCAGGGTCAGCTGAGATGGCCAGCCTCCCCGCGACTCTAATTAGGATTAAGCGGTTCAGAAAATGAATGAATGGATGAGAAAATGAATGAATGGATGAGCTATAACTAATAGACGATATGAATGACAGACTGTTGCTATTACTAACAAACTATTGTCCTGAATAACAGAGCGTTGCCATGTATAACAGACTGTCACTTCTGACTAACCGACCATTCATATGAATAACAGCACATTGCTATGAATAATGGCTCACTGCTACGTATAACAGGCCATCGCTATGAATAACAGATTGCTGCTATGACAGACCACCGCGATGGACTTCATCTGTCAAAGAAAGAAACATATTTTAAAATCAGTACACTTTAAATCAGTAATAAACCTGGTGATGCACTTCGGGTTGGTGATTATCATGTAATTAAACCCCCTGAGTGTGTTTGTTGAATACTCGATTCTGATTGGTTGAGTTTAACACATTACATCAAATACAACCTGGAGGTGTCTGTGATAAAACCGGCCTCTGCTTTCAATATGCCCCAAAGTCAGTGTGTGTGTGTGTGTGTGTGTGTGTGTGTGTGTGTGTGTGAGTGTGTGTGTGTGTGTGTGTGTGTGGACCTGCCTGGCCTGCTCATCAGCTTCCGGCTCATCATCGTGTGTGATTTATTTGTGGGTGGCGTAAAGCAGATGGTGTAGAGAACCGGCCCTGATCCACACGTCTGCTTCAGAGATACAATATATTTTACTGTTTCAACCCCAATACACAACTAACACACCACACACTCACATCATCCTATCCAATCTTTTATTCTACTTAAAGATCACACACACACACACACACACACACACACACACAAAATAAGTAATAAAAATAAAGACGGAGCTCATTAAGACGTATTAATGAGTTAAATTAACATAATCAAATTGAAGTAAAGACAAAATCAGTTTGTTTCACTGTAAGAAGACAATTCATTACCGCTCCACTCATTATTCACAAAAAAAAAAAAAAAAAAAAACGTGTCTGGGAATAAAATCGGTTGTCAGAAACTAGTTGAAGCTCACAAGCTGGAAATCTCATGCAAAAACATGTTTTAATGACCTTACCTAGACCTGCTTTTAACTTACCCAGTGTGCGCGCGCGCGTGTGTGTGTGTGTGTGTGTGTGTGTGTGTGTGTGTGTGACTTCTACTACATGATACTAAGCTACACTTTCTACAGTTAGAGTTTCATTCTTATAATTTTATCCTTCGTATTATTTTAAAGAGTGGCGGTATTCATCTTTCTAACAGGAATATTATTGTGTATGTAACACGTTTAAGTGATACAGAAGTTTATTTTAACATAAATGACCATAAAAAGCACAAAAATGGGTGATTTTATCCCATGGATTACTAGCGAGGTCTGAACTGAGGGGGAGGAGTCTCTTGTGGAGACGGTGAGACGTCACATTCTAGTGACTCTGAGGACGAGAACGTTCCAGAGATGAGCGTGACGGTGAATCCAAAATGGTTAACGAAATGTTTTCCGTGATTTCTGCGTTTGTTGTTTGTGCAGCTCAGCACTGGACCATGATGTGTTATGATTCACGGGGTCAGTGATGCAGCTCAGCCAATCCAACGAGTTCGCGTCACTACCAGACTGGAACAGCCAATCAGAAAGGCAACCTGTCTCTGAGCACGCCGACAGTCGTAACACTTACGCGCTTGTTGAGATCAGGTATGGACTGATGTTGCCAGAAGGAACCGCTGATGTTATATGTGATTATTTTAAAGAGCTAATAACACTAATTCACCACAGGTACCCTTTAAGTGTGAATTAATTCGTTAATTATTTTGTATGACTCATTTGTCGTAGTAGGAACACTGTAGAAACTGATAAGGACGGTCTCCATGGACGCGGAGAATGTGGTTCGGACATGTTAAAACGTAGAGCAATCAGGAGGCAGTAAGAAATGGATAAGAACATCTTAACAACAGTGTTGACGTAGCAACGGCATAACGGAAGCCTAGTAGGACTTTATTGGCGAAGCACAGGCGTGGTGCAGATTTTTTGATCGTCGATGTGGACACAGACTGTGAACAATGAATTAAGAAGCGCAGTGTGTGCTTATAAGGACCGGACGGACACAGTGAGAATGTGGTAAGACTGTAGTGCGATCTGTTTGGTCGTAATAGGAACGTAGTAAGAACATATCGGACGTGGTGTGCTCCTGCGTGATCATGCGCGTCGTAAGAAATTAACGGAGACATTAGACGCAGTGAGAACTTAGCATGGACGTAGTGTGAACCTGAACACTGCACATTTTCCCACTTTGACCACGCCCCACTGCATTCATCAAACGTTTCAGAATACAGTGCGCTCGCCAAGGTCTTCATCTAAATCTGTGATGGGTGGGGGTGTGCGTTTCCATAGAAACAGCTCATTCATAAGGATGTGGAAATAATTTGTATTTTTTTTAATGAACATTCATGGAAGGAGCCTCCAGTGTTAATATTTTGTAACAGTTATTGGTTTGCACTTTCTTGCTAACTACAAATGGACAACACACACACACACGCACACACACACACACACACACACACACACACACACACAGACAGACACTGCTTAAATATTGTGTCTATGTAAGGTGACATCAGGCCATTAAACCATTTTACAAAATAAAAGTAATAAACTAATATAAATATATATTTCCTGTTTATTAAAAACGTCCTTCTGGGTCACAGTGTATATCAGACAGATAATAACACTGACGGCCATTTCAGACATCCAGAGGTCTATTTTTATTTTCAGACATAACTCCATTTTTATTTAAGCCCAGCTTCAGATTTCTTCCCTTTTCCTGCAGCTCGACGCTACACCTGCCTCCGCAGAGAGATGAAACCAGACATGAAACGCCTGCGTCTCCGAGCGTGACACCGACTCTGTGAAAGACCTGTTTGTCTTGTTTTTATTCTCGACCCAAAGCGGTTTTGACTTGTCCCGTTCTCATGTCCCAGCACATTAATACTTTATGAGACCAAAACAAGCCAGGTCCGAGCCTAGCGCGAGAATGGCAGCGGCTAATGTTTAACTAATCTGCAGGGAGGAAAAGAAAGGAGCGATTCACAAAGGGAGGACTTTTTTCTTTTTGTGGCTGCAGGAGTGCCGTGGTGTGTCACTCCAGAGCTCGTTATCTCCCACACGTCACTGTCAAACCTCCGATAACGGCATGGACGAGTTCAATAGAGTGCAACGCTGGCAAAGAGGGAAAACACAGACCCATAAACACACACACACTCCGTGTGCCGTTCGAGCTTCAGAGACATGATGGATTACAGTAACAGCATGGAAGTAAATGTCGTGTCCAAACAGCCAAAGAAAGAAAACTTACTTGGCTGCGTTCGACTGTTCGCATTCAGTCTATTAGTCAGTCAGGTACAGTAATGAAATAAATGAGTACAGTAATGAAATAAATGAGTACAGTAATTATAGAATGGGCTCCAGAACAAACTGCAGTGCTTGGAGTTCTCCGTCGCCACTTTATTACGTTTCCTGATCTAGTAAATAAAACCCTGAACTCAATTTGAGTGTGTGTGTGAAGCTGGATAAAGGCTGAGATTAGCGCCGTACCCAAACGATCCCATTTTAATTCCTAAAGCTACCGAAACTCGCTATTGAACAATCCACTGTGATACGATGTGATTCGGCGCAACGTGACGTGATGTGATTATTATACACCAGGATACAATATCAGAATGTGATGAGATACAAAACTTATGATAATAAATCTCTCAGGGATTTGTAGTGTTTTCCCAGCAGGGTAGCAGAGAAGGTGGAGCCAATCCCAGCTGAGTTCAGACGGGGTTGACAGGGGGCGGGGTTCCACCCTCAAGAGGTCGCTAGTCTATTACAGGACTGGCACAGACATGAACTACCATTCACACTCACACTCACACCTCTGGTGGATTTAGAGCAGACAGGTGACCTAATGTTCATGTCTTTGGAATGCTGGAGGAAACCAGAGTACCCTGAGGAAACCCACAGAGGCGTGCACACAGTACTCCACACACAAAGATCCTTCACTCAGATTAGAGGGAAGTTCCCACACCTGCCGTCAGGGAAGTGATTCTAATTCACTCAGAGATTCCTGTTCGATCCAGAACTGACAAAAGGACAAGAAGAAACATGACGTTGAAGGCGTCCTCACGCCGAACGCTCACTCACTCATCCAACAAACCACTCAATCCTATAAGGGTTACACGGAGGCTGGGGTCTTTCTCAGCCTACTCTGGCGAAAGGGGTTAGGGTGGCGTAGGGGTTAGGGTGATGGGCTCAGGAGGTCGTGGGTCCAAACCCCTTTAGATACCCACTATGCTAAGATCCCTGGGCAAGGTCTTAATCACGACTGTGCCTCTGTCCACCCAGCGGTATAACTGGGTACCAGTAAAAAGGACTGGGAAGGTAACCTGCGATGGACTAGCGTCCCATCCAGGAGGAGTTGAACTTCTAGTCGCTTCATGCTACGGAAACCGGGGATAATCACCGGCCTGATGAGCCACTTGGCTCCGGTGTAAAAGCCCAACAGACTTAGCTTTCTGGCGAAGGCAGAGTGCACCTTGAACAGCTCGCCAATCCATTGCAGGGCAAACATACACACACTCAGAATCACACACTCACAGTCACACCGAGGGGCAGTTTGGGACAGTCAGTTAGTCTTCTGTGCATGTTTTTGGACTGTGGGAAGAAACCCACAAACCCAGGATCCTCTTGCTGTGGGGTGGACGTGCTAACCCTTACGCCACCGTGCCGCATCCACCCAAAACCATCTGGCTAAAGGTCTGATGTTCTGATGAGTGTTAGGAGGTGATCACACTAGAGGTGCGATAGAAAAGCGACTGATGTCAATAGTTTAAATTCTTGTCAAGATGTTTTGCGAATCCACATGTGAGCGAATATTTTGCTGCTCAAATCCAGGTATCGCACGAAAGTCGTGAGAAAGTCGCGCAACAACTTTTTCGACTGATTTTTGTGAGTACTTTGCGATGGGTTTGAGGATGTTTGTCGGGAACAAAATGAAAATCTGTCGTAAATAAGTTTTGTCTCAAATCATTTGTGGACAAAATGCAAATAAAATACGGATGAGGACAATTTATATGGAATATGGTGGATACCAGCAAGTCTTAAACTTTCCATGTGGAAGTCTCCAACTTGTCACTTTTCCTTACGAATGAAAAATAAATAATATGCGAGCAAAACAACAACTTTGTGACCTTCTCGTGACATGTGCAACAGAGCCTCGTTTCGCGCCACTTGCGGAAATTTCAAACATGTGTGAAAGCTTTTTGCGATGAGTTTATGAACCTGGTTACAAAAATGTGATGTCAGTAAATGACAGTAAAACTATGTTACTTTCTAATTTAAATATGAAAAGCGACAGCCGCGAATTAACATCCACATCAGTCGTTTTTCTATCAAACCTGTAGTGTGATCAAGTATCAACAACCAACCTGTATATGAAGTTTTACTGTGATATACAGGTAACAGTGGAACATCACTACCAGCAGTGAAATTCTTGGACTCAAAGCCCCTTAATACGCACATAAGAAACAAATATTGCACATAAAGAAACATTACTTGTTCACCCCTAAGGTCGAACCTGGTGAAGCACGGTGGTGGAAGCGTCATGTCATGAGGTTGCTTCTCTTTAGCTGGGTCCGTGGTTTAAATCCAGATAGAACTGATGGGTAGCTAAAGATCAGGTACATACAGGAGATCCCCTCTCAGTATTCTTTAATCTGGAGCATTCGTGCAAGCAAGAGGTGCTTTAGTGGAGTATCAGGTGAGCGGTGCACATAGTTATGCAACCATGAGGGTATATGAAATTTTTTTCCCCACAAAATAATTCCTTCTTGTCTTTCACTTGAAGTGCGCTGGTTGCTCTGATGCAGTAGAGAGGAACGGGTCTGATATGATTAATGACGTTACCAGGGCTATATAAACTTTTAATATCCCCTGCAGTGAGGGTGTGTTGCGTTGTGATGGATGGATTGTGTATCGTATGATCGTGGGCACGTTTTTTATGTTGATGTAGACTCCTGCTGATATTTAACTCAATCTAAACCAGCTATAATTCAACATCATGTTTCACTCACCGACAGGTGACATTTCGGGCACCGAGCCCTGGTACGGCCCCTCGATGAACTGCGGAGGATTGTCGTTGATGTCTTGTACTTTGATGATGAACTCCGACGGCGGTTCCAGGGGTTCGTTGGTGTCTCTATTGATGACCTGCGCTGTGAGCGTGTACTCCGCCTTCTCCTCGCGGTCCAGCCTCTTCATGGCGTGAATGTCGCCTGTCAGCTCATTGATGGCGAAGATGGTTCCTGCTCCTTCTCCAGCCAGAACATACCTGATGTTTTTATTCCCCACGTCGAGATCCGTGTGAAGCTGCAATTAATAAAAATAGTAATAACAATCAATAAAAAATATAATAATAATAATAATAATAATAATGATGATGATAATAATAATAATAATAATAATAATGATAATAAGAATAATGATAATGATAATAATAATAATTCCTTCACCTCGTGGTTATACACTGTTTATGCAGAAGGATACACAAACACCACCTGAATGTTTTTACGATAATCAAGCACCACTTTCTTGGTTCTTATCTGAGACATGAACTCACAACCCTGTGTCACCGATACCAACATCATTATTCACACAGAACCTGAACCATTCTTAAAGGGATTCCTGAAAATAAAACCTGCACAATCAGGAACACAAAGGATGAGGGTGAGACAGAGAGTCAGACAATGAGACAGACACAAAGTAAGATGGGGATGACAGAGGGACAGACAGTGAGTGAGACAGAGAGAGAGAGAGAGAGAGAGAGAGAGAGAGAGAGAGACAGAAGGAAAAACAGTGAGTGAGAAAAAGTGACAGACAAAAGTGAGACAGCGACAGATAGTGGGTGACAGACAGAGTGACAGGGGCAGAGAGTAAGACAGAATGACAGACACTGTGTGAGACAGAGAGACAGACACATAATATGACAGGGAGAGATGGTGGGTAAGAGAGAGAGAGAGAGAGAGGCAGAGAGTGATAGGGTGAGGCATACATAGACAGGAAGTGAGATGGGAGACAGACAGTGGGTGAAACAGGGAGACAGGCAGAGAGTGTGAGAGAGAGAGTGAGACAGGTTGAGGGAGGTTTTATCTAATCACACTCGCTGCTGCTAGGACGATGTCGACTCCTCAGTGTCCACTCGGGGATAAACTCCTCGTCCATCAACTGAAGACATCACTGATGGGATTGGAGACGAGTGCGGCCGAGTGTTCCTTCCAAAACGCCGGTGTTTTATCGTGACAGCTGAGACGCTTGATCGCCACAACCAAAACACCGAGGGCCAAACGAGGCCCTGGGTTTCCAGACAATGTTTAGATTCTCCATCTGAACCCTTCATCATTCACTCTCTTATCTCTCTCTCTCTCTCTCTCTCTCTCTCTACCAATATGTCTCTCTCTGTCCCTCCCCCTTTGTCCCTTTCTCCCTCTCTTTAATTGTTTGTCCATGTCTTTCTCTCTCTCTCTCTCTCTCTCTCTCTCTCTCTCCATTCTTTTTTTGTGGTCAGAATGTTCAGATTTCACAGTTAATAAAATGTACTATACAATTATTAATTATTGTTTGTGTGTCTGTTTGTTTGTTTGTTTGTTTGTTTGTTGTTTTAAACATGATCCAGAGTGAACTGTCCATATGGCCTCATGTTCCAGACTTTTACACACAATATGTATGATGTTCAGCTTCACTAACAACAAAAGAAATAGGAAACAGCGAGAACCACAAAATACACAAAAATTCTGCTTTTATTAAATGGCTTTAGATAATAAATATTTTTATTTACTAATAAAATTATCAAGAAACATCCATCCATCCATCCATCCATTCATTTTATAAGCTTTATTTAATCCTAATTAATCCTAATTAGGGTCGCAGGGAGGCTGGTGCCCATCTCAGCCGACTCTGGGCAAGGGCAGAGTACATCCTGGACAGCATGCCAGACCACTGCAGGACCAACACACACACACACACACACACACACACACACACACACAGATTTGGAACATACAATTAGCCTACTGTGTGTTTTTGAACTGTGGAAAGAAACTGGAGCACCTGGAGGAAACCCATGCAAGTGCGAGGAGAACATGCAAAGTACACACAGAAACACCCAGAGCCCGGGAATCGAACCCTGGACCTTCTTGCTTCTTGGGGTTGCTAATCAATGCACCACCGTGCCGCCCCGCAATAAAGATTTTAATCAATAAAAAATATACAGTACATTAAAAAAGAAATAAACAAAATATTTTAAATAATACAATTAGATCATTTCTTCCAGAGATTTAGAAATTTATATCAGAGACCAGTACCCATAGGTGGATGGATAGATAGATAGATAGATAGATAGATAGATAGATAGATAGATAGATAGATAGATAGATAGATAGATGTACAGTAGATGGGTGGATGGATGGATAGATAAACAGATGGATGGATAGATAGATAAATTGTGTATTATTCTGCACCACCAACAGTTTTGTGATTTACAGGTGATTAATAAAATAAATGATTTATATTAATCATTAAACTCTAGTAGTGTAAGTATAATTAATGATTAATAATCTAAATCGTTCAGCCAGAAGAAAAACACTTTTCATTTTAATAAATAAAATTTAATGGATTCGAGTCGATGAGCTTCTGATTTACTGTAAAATATTCTCTAATAAAAATGTCGACACCATCCAGTAAATACTGTATAACAGCTTTAAAGTGTGTGTGTGTGTGTGTGTGTGTATGTGTGTGTGTGTATGTGTGTGTATGTGTGTGTATGTGTGTGTGTATGTGTGTGTGTATGTGTGTGTGCGTGTGTGTGTGTGTATGTATGTGTGTGTGTGTGTGTGTGTG
>JAQMYF010000014.1:21683945-21695467 GCA_030014195.1 Neosilurus mollespiculum
AGCATCATCCTCACCATCATCACCACCATCATCACCACCACCACCATTATCATCATCAACATCATCATCATCACCAGCTTCATCATTACCAGCATCATCCTCACCATCATCACCACCATCATCACCACCACCACCATTATCATCATCAACATCATCATCATCACCAGCTTCATCATTACCAGCATCATCCTCACCATCATCACCACCATCATCACCACCACCACCATTATCATCATCAACATCATCATCATCACCAGTGTCATCCTTACCATCATCACCACCATCATCATCATCATCACCACCACCATCATCATCATCATCATCATCATCATCACCAGCGTCATCCTCACCATCATCACCACCATCATCATCACCAGCTCCATCATTGCCAGCATCACCCTCACCATCATTACCACCACCATCATCACCACCACCATTATCATCATCAACATCATCATCACCAGCATCATCCTCACCATCATCACCACCACCATCATCATCATCACCAGCTTCATCATTACCAGCTTCATCCTCACCATCATCACCACCACCGTCATCACCACCACCATTATCATCATCAGCATCATTATCACCGGCCTCATCCTTACCATCATCACCACCATCATCATCATCACCACTACCATCATCATCACCACCACCATTATCATCATCATCATCATCATCACCATCCCCACCACCATTATCATCATCATCATCACCACCACCATCATCATCACCACCATTATCATCATCATCATCATCATCAACATCATTATCACCATCACCACCACCATTATCATCATCATCATCACCACCACCATCATCATCACCACCACCATCATCATTACCACCATTATCATCATCATCATCATCATCATCATCATCATCATCAACAGCTTCATCATCACCAGCATCATCCTCACTATCATCACCACCACCATCATCACCACCACCATCATTATCATCACCACCATCATCACCACCACCACCATCATCAATATCACCAGCATCATCCTTACCATCATCACCACCACCATCATCATCATCACCACCATCATCATCATCACCAGCTTCATCATTACCAGTATCATCCTCACCAGCATCACCACCACCATCATCATCACCACCACCATTATCATCATCAATATCATCATTACCAGCATCATCATTACCATCATCATCACCACCACCATTATCATCAACATCATCATCGTCATCCTCACCATCATCACCACCATCATCATCACCACCACCATTATCATCATCATCATCATCATCATCATCATCAACAGCTTCATCATCAACAGCATTATCCTCACCATCATCATCACCACCACCACCACCATCATCACCACCCCATCATCATCATCATCATCACCATCATTATCACCATCATCACTGCCTGCATCATCCATGTCATCATCATTACTGTCATTGGTATGGTGTCAGTGTCATCATTATTATCTTTATTGTTGCTGTCATTATCATCACTCTCACCAAAATCATCTTAATTATCTCATCTCCTCCTACTCCTCGTCACCATCATCCTCCTCCTCCACCACGTTATCATCACCATCATTGCGATCATTATTATAGCCATCGTCATTGTGGTCATCATCATCATCATCATCATCATCATCATTATCATCATCATTATCATCTTCATCATCATTTTCTTCATCATATAGGCCACATAAACATCATCATACATTCGCTGTGGGTGTGTCCCAAACCCCAGGCCTTATTCCCTGTACAGGCCACATACTGTAAACATCATCAAACACCAGCATCAACGTGGCCCCAAACCCCACACCATATGTGTGTGCACTCTAGAAAGTTATTCATCTGCTCCACAGGGGGACTGTCCTAATCCACCCTCACTATTCACTATACACATTTCCTCTTCCTCCTCTATTAAGAGTGTTTTTTTTTTTGTTGTTTTTTTTTTTTTTTTTGGGGGGGGGGGGATTTTTTGCTCTTGCAATGCATTATGGGAGGTCACAAGCACACTCAATAGACCCCAATGCAAAATGGCAGACTCAAAAATGACTGTAGATTTGATGCTAATGCTAACTCAGAAAGACTGAATCTGTGCTAAAGGTCAGAGTAATAGATCAAGAGGCGAGACATAGACAAGTCGTAAACTTCACTACATACACACTAGGGTCCAAGAACCGTGTTTATGTAGCCTTTACCATGAATAGTGTGTGTGTGGTTTGGGACACAAACAATGAATGATGATGATGATGGAACGTTTATAATAGTGTACTCTCTGTGCCCCATCTATTGAAAAGGGTGAGCGGCGGTTTGGGACACATCCACAGTGGACCGAAGATGATGGAGGAATTTTAAGAGTGTGTAGTGAATAGGGTGCATGGTGTGGGAGGCATGGACCAATAATGTTTATGTCACCTATAGAGGATAAGGTGTGTGGTGTGGGACACATGTACATAGTGATTAGGGCTGATGATGAAGCTTATATGCACTATGTAGTCAATAGCGTGTGCTATTTGGAACACAACCATAGTGAATTGATTATGGTGTGTATGTAGCCTATATAGGGCACATAAGGGATAATAGGGCTGATTATGATGATGATGATGATGATGATGATGATGATGGTGACTTAAGGGTGTGGTTTGGAACACGTCCACGGTGTGACCAACAAACCATTGGCGCACTCTGCATTGCTAGTGTACGACGAGTGTGAAAATAGTGTGTGAAGATAGTGAGCAAAGTGAATTGGGACACCACTAAGGAACAAACTCTTATGACACTAATGGTGTAAAAGTCCTCCGTGATGTTTTTCACCCCTGCAGAGTGAGTGAAGTCACCCGGCATGGATGAAGTGCGACTTTCCAACTCTCTCTATCATTCTTTTCTTTTCCATCATGCTTCTCCCTCATTCCCTCACTCCCTCTGTTTCAGTCACTTAGCGATGCACAGACAAGGTGGAAGCTACGGAGTGGAAGAAGACAAGACTCATCTGTCCATCAAATGCAGTCATGCAGAGGGAGGAATGGAGGAGACGCGCTCTGTATCTCTCTTTCTCTCTCTCACCCACACACACTTTCTCGCTCTCTCTGTACACCTCACACACTTTCACGGTTCACTCTGACAGGACTCGCGTATAAACGCTTATTACAGGCCTTCATGCTAGAGCCAGATTTTTACGCAATAACTCAGCCAGCAGCCGCAATCGCCTCTTTAAATTTCACGACCGTGAAGGATGGAGCGGTCTTTTTTTTTATAAAATCTAAACATTTATCCACTTTTTTAGATGAAAAAATAGTTTATGGCTTCACTTCACTGGAATTACTATACATCTAGCGGCAGGGTTTAGTGGGTAGCCCGTCCGCCTCACAAAAAGAAGGCCTTGGGTTCGTGTCTCGGGCTCCACGAGGGCGTTTCTACGTGGAGTTTGCATTTTCTTCCACTGCTTGTGTAGGTTCCCTCTGGGTTCTCTGGTTTCCTCCAACAGTCCAAAGGCATGCAGATTAAGTTAACTAGCTGACACAAATGGCCCTTTGCTGATCTGGCGAACAGTGCAGGGTGTACCCGGCCTTTGCCTAATGTCACCTGAGATAGGCTCCACCCTCCCTGTGAACCTAGTAGGAGTAACCTATTTGACAAATGGCAGAAACTCAATCTGATTAGCCAAATGTAGTAAACATGTTAATTTGCATTTCTTATTTAGCTTGACGGCGAGTCCAACATCCAGTAGCTCTAACGAGTTATTCTCTTTATGGTGCCAAGAACTGATCAACTTTATGACGACCTTTTAGTTAAATAAACCGCTGATCGTGTCATCACATTATATTTCCCTCTTTCTGAGGCATTTAAAAGAAATTTTAGTTTCTATCTGCACTGCTAGGCGGCACGGTGGTGTAGTGGTTAGCACGTCCGCCTCACAGCAAGAAGGTTGCGAGGGCGTTTCTGTGTGGGGTTTGCATGTTCTTAGTGTGAGTGTGAGTGTGAACGGTTTTGTGTGTGTGTGTGTGTGTGTGTGTGTGTGTTGGCTCTGCGGTAGACTGGTGAGCTGTTCAGGGTGTACCCCGCCCTCCCCCAGAGGAATATTAAATAAGACACAGTGCCTCGTTCAGGAAAAGAGCTGGAGAGGACAAAACGTATATAAATATTGTATAGGTAAACTGTAAATATTGGTTCAGTGTTTCGATTAATCCATGTGAGCAAACCAAAGGGATTTTATTTATGAAGTGAATCCTGATTGGCTGATAAAACCTCCAGTTCTGAATGAGGAGAGAAATAAAGGAACACGGACGGTTTCAGTCTCAGTTATTCTCTTGTAGTGATGCAAATGAGCCGCAATCTTTTTATAGTCGCTGCCAAAAACAGGCGTGATGTGCGTCTGTATTCATCAGAAGCCTCGGAACAGAAACAACAAACGATCCAAGCGGATAACGAATGACTTGGAATATTCCACAACAACCACAGCAACAACAACAACACCAAAAAAAAAAAAAAACAAACAAAAAAAAACAGATAAAAATATCTCTGTATCTGGAGATTGTGAGATTTGCCAATTTGCCACAGACTCTCGTGCAGCATGAAGGCTCTTCATCTCGTATTTATCTCTCGACCGCCTCGCTCACGTTATTTGTTTAAAGCTACCTCTCTCATGAAGTGCGATAGGAGAATCCATTTTTTTAGCTCATGTTCATGTTAAAATCTGTTACATTAAAGAAATGCTCATAAATCCTTTTAATTGAGATAAAAGCGAACACGCCGTCCCTCTATAAATCTTCCCGCCCGAGACGCCTTTGTTCCGAGCGAGCACACAATGGGCCGCACTTTTCAATTTGGGGAGGAAAGAAAATGGAGGAGTGAAGTAAAAAAGCAGGCACTTTAACAGCGGAACATTACATCTATTCTACTTTGTTCCAGCCTTTTGGGAGTAAGTGGAGGGCAGCCGTACACTCGCCTATCCGTTTACAGGAGCGCGGCGGCTGTAATTGTGTTCCGCAGTGCCGTCTTCTGCTGCCTGCCTCGCCTCCTCCAGACCTCGGCATGATGAAGAAAAATGTAACTCAGTTTGAGGCAACTTATTTCTTTCTTTTTTTTTTTTCTGTACAAGCAGGTACATAACTTCCCACTTTCTGTAGAGCATCGTGATTCGTCACTAACATGGCGTACCGTGATATACGAAATCAGAAATAGTTACATTTGCTTAAAAAAAAAAAAAAAAAAAAAGATTCATTAGAGTAATCATAAGCCACTATTTATGTCACCATAGTGAAGTAGAGAAAGTGGGCGGGGCCAGTGTGTATAATTCCTAATGCAATTTGAGCCAATGGCATAAATTATAAGTAGTGTGACTTAATGTAAATTAATAAACAAACAATCAAATAAATAATTTTTGAGTAAATGATATATAAAAATATAAGAGGAAAAACGCATATTGATTATGGATACTGTATGTTGTAAAAGTTAATAATAATGATGATAATAATAACAGAGAAAATTTTGCCCTTTCATAAAACTTTGCTAATTTCAAATAAATGTATTTTTTTGTTAATAACATAAACACCATGTATTTTATACCCCATGGTGTAGCAAACCCCGCCCATTTCCACTAACACTTATTGGCCAACACAAAGTGGTCCGCCTCACAGCATGAAGGTCCTGGGTTCAAGTCCCGGGCCTGGCGAGGGCTTTCCTGCAGGTTGCATGTTCTCCCTGTGCTTCTGTGGGTTTCTTCTAAGTGCTATAGTTTCCTCCTACAGTTCAAAGACACACACATTGAGCTAACTGGCTGTTCTAACTTGTCTCTAGGTGTGAGAGTGAGTTCAGGGTGTACCCTGCTCTTACCCAGAGTCGGCTGAGATGGACGCCAGACTCCCTGTGAAGCTAGTAGGATTTAACAGTTTGGGAAATTAATTATTAAATGAAAATGAATGCATGAAAAAATGCCCATACAATGTACATAGCGCCCCCTGGCTGGACCTGCAGTCCAAAAAAAAAAAAAAATCGTACTATTTTATAATGTCAATGAGTCCTTTAAAGAATTCCTGGAGTCAGAGTTTGATCCGGATCATCTCCAAACTCTAATGGAGTGTAACTTACTTCACCCCTCCAAAATAATTCATTAAAATCTGTTTCTAACTTTTCATTTAAAGTTGCCAACAAACAAACAAACGCCAAAAAAAACATAAGTTCCTTGGCAGAAGTAATGAGCACATGATGGAGATGATCCACGAGATGATCCGCGTTAAAGAAAAGAAGAAACGTGTAATAAAATGCAGGACGTGTGCATGTAAACCACAGAGACACGATGCTTTATTATATTTCAAAATATAAGTCTCTAACCCTCGCTGAAGGCGTGTACTTCCTCCCGATGCAGGCGTATTGCTTTCCTGTAATTTTCCATCTGATTTGAATACAAAAGAATTTAAATAAACACGCCGACGTGTCACCCAATAATACGCCCGGTACTTAATGTATACGTGCATACATAAACTCCGCACTCTGTTGTAATAAATCGTACCGCTGTCTCTCATTCTGTTCGACATTACACTCTTCCTATATATTTCCTTTTTCATTATTCATGTGGGTTCTCTCTAATGGCTGCCGTACATCATACCAGGAATTTCGTATCACCGGTGAATAATTATATGATCTGTCTGCAAGATTTATACGACAATTTGTTATTATACAGAAAACTTTTGTCTTTTTTGTTAGCATGACCTTTATATTTTAAGCACATCCAAAATCCATTTGCACTTTCTTTCTTCTTTTTTTTCTCTTTTTTTCCCTCCTACGCCCTCTTGTGTGTTCCGCTAAATATTATGGATGAATCTTCAAGAAAACGAATGTTCAGCTTCTTTTAAATAAAATTCCACACCTGCCTTTGTACGGACTCTGATAAACAACCTGCGAGATATTAATGAAAAAACAAATCATTCCTCATTCTGCGCTCCGATTAATCCTAAAGACGTTGCATTATATGCTACATTTGTGTTAGTTAGCACACGTAGAGCACGCAGGCTGCAGAGCGCATCCACTTCCTGTTTAGGGAAGTAAACATGCGAGATTTGGGCCATGTCCAGGTGTGTATGACACACACTTTCTCCCTCCAGCTCTTGTCCAATTATAGATTAGCTGCAAGTCCTCCTTGGCCGTAGTGCTGCTGGAATCTCAAAAAATCATTTCACTCAATATTACACCGTCGATAACTAATTACTCGCTCTGTAATTTGCTTTCCAAAAGTCTGGTGAGGAGAAGGAGCAGCATACAGGTCACATTCATAATGAAACGAAGAAACGAGAGTAAAAACCAAAAGGTGAGGCTGGAATTTATGGTCAACCACATCTCACTCAAAAAACATACTTCCACTGAGTAAAAATCAGCAGATTTTATATGACTGTAGCTGTAATTAATTGAATTGTGTCTCAATAGAGTGTGATATGTAGAACATTCTGTACAGCAAGCTGGGAAATAAACTCCGACAGGGTGATGCAGAAGTCTGAGGAGAACCGGTGGGATCTTTATGCATCCTGGAGGGGTTGATTCTGTAACAATAATTACATATTTTTACAATAATAATAACAATAAACTTACTTATTACACAGCCACTTCCTAAAGAAATCAATCATTTTAACCAAAAATTGATTTTAAATTATTTTATAGCACAGTAATAGTTTGTTTTTCAAAGCAACGGTCTGTAATTCATTACGATGATCTGTTATGGTCGGTTATCTATAGCAACGGTTTGTTTTTCATGATAATTGTTTGTTATTCAGTGCATCTGTCTATTATTCATAGCAATGGTGTGTTATACATAGAGAAGGTCTGCTGTTATGAGGAATGGTCTGTCATTCATAGCAACAGTTTGTTGTACATAGCAACACTCTGCATTAATTGTGACAGTCTGTTATAAATTGTGATGGTGTGTTGTTCATTATGATGGGGTGTTATACATAGTGGTGGTCTGCCGTTCATTCCAAAGGTCTGTTATACATTGTGACCGTCTGTTATACATTGTGACCGTCTGTTATACATTGTGACCGTCTGTAATACATTGCGACCGTCTGTTATACATTGCAACCGTCTGTTATACATTGTGACCGTCTGTTATACATTGCGACCGTCTGTTATACATTGCGGCCGTCTGTTATACATTGTGACCGTCTGTTATACATTGTGACCGTCTGTTATACATTGTGACCGTCTGATTGTGACCATCTGTTATATATTGCGACCGTCTGTTATACATTGCGACCGTCTGTTATACATTGTTTCTGTCTGTTATACCTTGCGACCGTCTGCTATACATTGTGACCGTCTGTTATACATTGCGACTGTCTGTTATACATTGCGACCGTCTGTTATACATTGCGACCGTCTGTTATGCATTGTGACCGTCTGTTATACATTGCGGCTGTCTGTTATACATTGTGGCCGTCTCTTATACATTGTGACCGTCTGTTATACATTGCGACCGTCTGTTATACATTGTGGCCGTCTGTTATACATTGTGACTCTCTGTTATACATTGTGTCCATCTGTTATACTTAGTGACTCTCTGTTATACATTGTGACTGTCTGTTATACATTACAACCGTCTGTTATCCATTGCGACCGTCTGTTATACATTGTGACCGTCTGTTATACATTGTGACTGTCTGTTATACATTGCGACTCTCTTATACATTGTAACACTCTGTTATACATTGGGACTCTCTGTTATACATTGTGACTCTCTGTTATACATTGCGACTGTCTGTTATACATTGGGACTCTCTGTTATACATTGGGATTCTCTGTTATATATTGTGACTGTCTGTTATACATTGCGACCGTCTGTTATACATTGGGACTCTCTGTTATACATTGTGACTCTCTGTTATACATTGTGTCCTTCTGTTATACCTTGCGACCATCTGTTATACATTGTGACTGTCTGTTATACATTGTGACTGTCTGTTATACATTGTGACCGTCTGTTATACATTGTGACCGTCTGTTATACATTGCGACCGTCTGTTATACATTGCGACTGTCTGTTATACATTGTGACCCTCTGTTATACATTGCGACGGTCTGTTATGCATTGCGATTGTCTGTTATACATTGTGACCGTCTGTTATACATTGTGACCGTCTGTTATACATTGTGACTCTCTGTTATTCATTGTGACCATCTGTTATACATTGTGACCATCTGTTATACATTGTGACCGTCTGTTATACATTGTGACTCTGTTATACATTGTGTCCGTCTGTTATACCTTGCGACCGTCTGTTATACATTGTGACTGTCTGTTGTACATTGTGACTGTTTGTTATACATTGCGACCGTCTGTTATACATTGTGACTGTCTGTTATACATTGCGACTGTCTGTTATGCATTGCGATCGTCTGTTATACATTGTGACCGTCTATTATACATTGTGACTCTCTGTTAAACGTTGTGTCCGTCAGTTATACATTGTGATTGTCTGTTATACACTGCGACCGTCTGTTATACATTGTGACTCTCTGTTATACATTGTGTCCATCTGTTATACTTAGTGACTCTCTGTTATACATTGTGACTGTCTGTTATACATTACAACCGTCTGTTATCCATTGCGACCGTCTGTTATACATTGTGACCGTCTGTTATACATTGTGACTGTCTGTTATACATTGCGACTCTCTTATACATTGTAACACTCTGTTATACATTGGGACTCTCTGTTATACATTGTGACTCTCTGTTATACATTGCGACTGTCTGTTATACATTGGGACTCTCTGTTATACATTGGGATTCTCTGTTATATATTGTGACTGTCTGTTATACATTGCGACCGTCTGTTATACATTGGGACTCTCTGTTATACATTGTGACTCTCTGTTATACATTGTGTCCTTCTGTTATACCTTGCGACCATCTGTTATACATTGTGACTGTCTGTTATACATTGTGACTGTCTGTTATACATTGTGACCGTCTGTTATACATTGTGACCGTCTGTTATACATTGCGACCGTCTGTTATACATTGCGACTGTCTGTTATACATTGTGACCCTCTGTTATACATTGCGACGGTCTGTTATGCATTGCGATTGTCTGTTATACATTGTGACCGTCTGTTATACATTGTGACCGTCTGTTATACATTGTGACTCTCTGTTATTCATTGTGACCATCTGTTATACATTGTGACCATCTGTTATACATTGTGACCGTCTGTTATACATTGTGACTCTGTTATACATTGTGTCCGTCTGTTATACCTTGCGACCGTCTGTTATACATTGTGACTGTCTGTTGTACATTGTGACTGTTTGTTATACATTGCGACCGTCTGTTATACATTGTGACTGTCTGTTATACATTGCGACTGTCTGTTATGCATTGCGATCGTCTGTTATACATTGTGACCGTCTATTATACATTGTGACTCTCTGTTAAACGTTGTGTCCGTCAGTTATACATTGTGATTGTCTGTTATACACTGCGACCGTCTGTTATACATTGTGACTCTCTGTTATACATTGTGTCCATCTGTTATACTTTGTGACTCTCTGTTATACATTGCGACCATCTTTTATACATTGTGTCCATCAGTTATACATTGTGACCGTCTGTTATACATTGTGACTCTCTGTTATACATTGTGTCCATCTGTTATAAATTGTGACCGTCTGTTATACATTGCGACCATCTGTTATACATTGTGTCCATCAGTTATACATTGTGACCGTCTGTTATACATTGTGACCGTCTGTAATACATTGTGACCGTCTGTTATACATTGTGACCGTCTGTTATACATTGTTACCATCTGTTACACATTGTGACCGTCTGATACATTGTGACTGTCTGTTATACATTGTGACCATCTGTTATACATTGTGACCATCTGTTATACATTTTGACCGTCTGTTATCCGTTGCAAAGGTCTGTTGTTTATTGTGATGGTCTGTTTTACATTGCGTTGGTCAATTGCGCATTGTAACAGTCTGTTATTCATTGTGTCTTTTATACATAGTGATTGCCTGCTTTTCACTGCAGCGGTCTGTAATTCATAGCGACCATCTGTTATACATTGCGAGCGTCTGTCATCTGTTGAAAATGTCTGTTGTTCATTGTGATGCTCATTGCAACAGTCCGTTATTCTTTGCACTGGTTTGTTATTCATAGTGACGGATTACAGTCTGTTAAATCTCCCTCCTAAAATGAGCCCGTCTATATATATATATATATATAATTTATTTATTGTATATATACCCAGAATCCAACAGCACTGTGGTGTATTAGAGGAAAATAAGAGAGAGAGAGAGAGAGAGAGAGAGAGAGAGAGAGAGAGAGAGAGAGCGACAGAGAGAGACAGAGACAGAGCCAAAGAGAGAGAGATAGAAAGAGTGAGAGAGAGAGAGAAAGAGGGAGAGTGTGTGTGTGTGAGAGAGAGAGAGAGAGAGAGAAAGAGAGAGAGAGAGAGAGAAAGAGAGAAAGAGACTGAGCGAGAGAGAGAGACAGAGAGAAAGATAGAGAGAGCGAGAGAGAGAGAAA
>JAQMYF010000014.1:21695567-21711883 GCA_030014195.1 Neosilurus mollespiculum
AGAGAGAGAGAGAGAGAGAGAGAGAGAGAGAGAGAGAGAGAGAGAGAGAGAGAGAGAGAGAGAGAGAGAGAGTATATAATTAGCCGAGCTGCTGCCAAACTTCAGCCATGGAGAGCGACAGGACCTCAATCAGCACTTTGGCCCTGAAGTGCACTAAACTAAACGAGCCAGTTGTAAAGTGTGATGTGTCCTGGGTTTTATTTGAGGAAGTGAGCAGCAGTTACAGAACATATTTCTATTTTAAAAGTTAGTGCTAATTATTTCAAGTTGTATTAACTAATAACTCTGACTTTAAAACGTGTATCCTGTGAATTTATATTTTATTTCAAACACTGCTTTTACATTTCAAGCACATACGATGACCTTAAAGAAAATTCTGGTATTTTTGTTCACCTCGTGTTAATAAGATAAAGGCACAGACGATCACAGACATCACAGAGTAAAATAATTCTTTATTATAAAGGTTTGAATTTTAGGTATTTTAAGCCCAACTCTGAGGATCAACACGTCACTGTCCTGACAGTGTTCATCTCTACAAATAATAGATTGGTGAATTTAAATGTTTATTACTGGCAACACAAAGCAGAGTTGAGGTGGAGGTGTTGCAATCGCTGGTGTTTGTTTGTTTGTCAGTTTGCCTGTTGACAGAATCCTGACCACACCCGCACACAGATTTTCACCAAACCACCCTAAATGAGAGCCAAAAATGATCTGATCTTGGAATGTCAAGTTCACATGTGATGGTTAGATCATGGTCACAAATTTGTGGAGATACAGCAATTTGAATCAAATGCTGATAGACATGTTACTATGCAACACTAATAGGAAACCATATATGGACTTCCACCAAGTCCTCGTCTTACGACGGACCTGACATATGAAGTTTCATGGTTCGTGTCATAAGTCAATCAGAATTGTCATTCCGACTTTTGCCATTTGTGTCATAAATACGACCTAGTTGGCGTGCGAGGAGGAAGAATATGTCAGTTGTGCGGCGCCCGACCAAAGATTCCTGCGGATTCTCCAGCTTCCTACCCCAATAAACCTTTCTCTCCTCTCACTGCAACGCCCCTTCCAGTGTGCAAGTCAACCGCAGGAGCAAAAGTAAGGAATTGTTCTTTCTTTTGTTGTTTGTTTCATTATATTATTTTATATTTGTCCTCCATATATTTTTCTTACTGCTAGTTTTGCTTTCATGTGTCACAGAAATGTGTTTTTATATCCTAGATGATGATTTTGCTCCTGCATTAGCGTAGTTAAGTGGTGTGATCCGACTCACAACTGCGACGTAGGAACGGAACCCTGTCGTAAGTCGAGGGCCTCCTGTATATGGATTGGGACAATAACCTTTGACCTCAAGTGACCTTGAAAGGTCAAACCCCAGGCATGTGGTAAATCCTTCAAACAAGATTTATTCATTTATTTGCTTTTCACTATTTTGGTCACGTTCCTGTACTATAGAGGATATTGTAATTCGAGCACATGGGTAATTAAATCCAGAACCATACAAGGAATATTTCCTCTGCTGTTCATGCTGCGTGGTGGAGGTACTTCACCCTCCATGATTCCTCTCGACCTTAAATTTTAATAAATTATTACAAATTTCATTAAAAGACAATTCATGTTTACCAAATTCTCATCCAGTCTCCAGTAGCATAAACTATTCATTTATTTATTCAGAAATAACTGCCAGGGTCATATCTGACCAGGTTTAAAAAGTACAAAGCCGCAGGTGTGGGGAAAAAACCCAGAAAACACAAAAGGACACAGAACTTAACGCTAGCAGTTAGCATGATTCAAAAATAACCTCCAGCCAAGATTTCATTATAAATCAAACAAACTTTAATGTAATTATACTGAAGCTAAAGAACAGCAAACAAAGCGTAGCCTCACGCCGAGAGAGCGTGTTTGAACGCAGATTCAAGGCAACTGATCGTTCATTCTGCATGTTCTTTCTTCTGTACGGTGAGAATGCAGAGTAAATACTGGTGTTAGTATGAAATAAAGTATTCTGAGGATCTGACGAAGTGGAAACAGTGTCCACGGAGTGGACATTCGCATCATCAGACAGCTCTAAAGAGGTGTAGTGCAGACACGGCATATAAGAAAATGTGCAACTACGGTGACCGCAGGTTATAGCTTCAGATCTTTGGGTGTGTGTGTGTGTGTGTGTGTGTGTGTGTGTGGTGTTGAGCTGGAAATTTTGCTGAGACCATGCAGCTGCTCTTCTTGACGGAACCCGCATTGCTCGATTTCACTCAGCATTAAACTGGATTTTGTACTCAAACATTTTCACCATCATTCGCCTCCTGTGCCTGTGTGTGTGTGTGTGTGTGTGTGTGTGTGTGTGTTCAAACCGCATTAGCTTTAAGATGGACTCCATCCGTGCCGCTCCATTAGCCCTCCCCAGATAACGTGGCGCATCTCAGCCATGTTTACTTAACATGCAGGATCCGGCCTCCTCGTTTTGCGCTAATCAGCCGATAAGACGAGAGCCCTTTCCCTAATCCCTGGAGGCTGAAAGCCGAACTCCTAATGGTCATTAGTAGTAATTACGCTCCCTAACCGCCACATCCGAACCAGTTGTCCTCACTAATAAGGAGCATTTTTTTTTCATTGCCCTCTCACACACCAGCCGCACACGAGGTGCCCAACGAGTTCATCTTTTTATTATTATTATAATTTTTCTATCTACATCCAATGAAAATGTCTATAAATAAAAAAGGCAGTCATGCAAGTGGAAAAAGAGAAGTATTTTGATGAACAGCAGGATAGCGTCGGAGAGATCCGAGGCCACCGCAGGATCCCGGCTCCAATTTCACGTCTGTGTGTGTATCATTTTAAAAAAGCGCTCCTGCCTGGATTGAAAAAAAGGACAAAAATGTCTGCTCTGCAGGGACAATGCTGCGTGATTTAGCTCTCACGTGACTAAACGCTCGGTATGAGCCTCGGATTCAGCTGATGCAGTTTTTTTTTTTTTTTTTTTTAAATCAAGAACGCTGATGAAAGTGCATGCAAAGTAAGTTTCAGTCTCTCACACTCCATTTCTCCATCTTTTTTATATTAAGTAATAATTATGTAAACATTGTGTTGAAACTGTAACAGTGTTTTTATTACAGTGAACTGAAATAATCCCTAATGTTACTGAAGCGGTGATCTCAGTATGATGTTTTGGGTTTATAAAAAATATATATATTCATTTTCTAAGCTGCTTAATTAGGGTCGTGGCGAGGCTGGAGCCCATCTCAGCCGACTCTAAGCGAGGGCGGGGTCCACCCTGAACAGCTCACCAGGCCATCGCAGGGCAACACACACACACAACCGTTCACACTCACACTCATACCTAGGGGTGATTTGAAACAGCCCATCAGCCTACTGTGCAAATTTTTGGGCTGTGGAAGGAAACCCGGAGTACCCAGAGGAAACCCACACAAACACAGGGAGAACATGCCAACTCCACACAGAAACACCCCGAGCCCGGGAATCGAACCTGGAACCTTCTTGCTGTGAAGCAACGATGCTAACCACTGCGCCACCGTCCCACCTATTTATTTATTTATTTATTTATTTATTTATTTATTTATTAGTTTGTTTGTTTGTTTGTTTATTTACTTACAATAATCCATCAGCATCTTGTGGTCTAATCATGAGCTTATGGAATCTGTTTTTCCAGCTGCGCTGATTATAAAATCTAATTATCTCCACCAAGGACGTCATGCTTTATCCCCTGGTTTGTGGGTTTGTTTGTTTGTTAGTAGGATTATGTGCGTAGTTAATGGAATTTCTCCCAGAGGCGGAGCTTTGCATAAGGGGGAGTCCATTGAATTTTAAGGATCAAATTCTGGATTTTGAAATTTTTTAAAAAGATTCTTTAACACTACGAGATAAGAAGATACTTGACATTATTGTTCATGTGGAGGATTGCTAGGCCTGGAGGAGGTTTGCGCTTCGAGTGCTCTTCATTCATTCATTTATTCCTTTGCCAAACCACTTAATTCTAATGTAGCCTATCCCAGCCGACTCTGGGTGAAGGCAGGGTACACTCTGAATAGTTTGCCAGTCCATCACAGGGCCAGTGTACACACACACACACACACACACACACACACACACACACACACGAAGTTATACTCACACCAAGGAACAATTTGGAACAGCCAGTTAAAATAATATAAAGCTTAATATAAATGTCATTGGACTATGGGAGGAAACCGGATTACCTGAAGGAAACCCATGCAAGCACTGGGAGAACATACAAACCCCACACAGAAACGCCCTCATTGAGCCCAGGACTCGAACCCAGAAGCTTCTTGCTGTGGGGTGGATGTGCTTTTACCATTACAACCAAAACACAACCAAAATTTTTTATAATTTTTTGAGTCATGTTTGGGTTCCTTCAGTCTGAGATTTTCTATGTTTAACAAAGAATCGTTTAAACAGCACAAAATTAAAGAGCACTCGGAAAGTGCAAAACACAGAGAAGCCAGAAAACAGAGAGCACACAGCACCTCCCTGCTGGTCCTGCTGTCGTACCACATTTTAAAAAAATCTCATGATCTTAAAGAATACTTTAAAAAATCCGGAATCCAGATTTTTTTTGCGTAATCACTGTAACACACACAGCCCTGCGATGGTCTGGTGAGCTGTTCAGGGTGTACCCGCCCTCGCATAGAGTCGGCTGAGATGGGCAGCAGCCTCCCCGCGACCCTAATTAGGATTAAGAGGATTAGAAAATGAATGAATGCTAACACACACAGACACACACACACCGAGGTAAAAATACAGTGTGTGAGTGTAAGAGAGAGAGTGATGAGTTTTTCATAACTGCCAGCCATAAGCATCCCTTCCATGTTAGCAACATTAGCATTCCTTCAACACTCCAGGTCTCCGCTGATCGATTACGCTGGGTGTAAAGGGAAAAGTCCGCATTTAATTTTTGCCTGAACTCTTTGTTTAAAACAGATGGAAGGCAAACAGCAGTGTTTTTATTCCTTCATCTCTTCCTCACACTCGTATCAGATAAGACGTCTCTAACCTCATCCCCAGAGAAAGTCTTGGAGAAAGCAATCTTTATCGACTGGTGTAAAAGCAGCAGTGTGGGGACGCAGGGAGCCGATAACATATGCACCGGCCTCTCTGGCATCTGCAGCCTCATCAGCGCTTCGATCCCTTTTTTGTCCATGTCTTAATCCTTCACCTCTCTCACTCATCAGTCGCTCAAGTGTCACTCAAAGAGGGCATGGGAAGAGAACGAAGGTATGTAGAAGTGGAACCGCCTGGGGCTAACAGATACCAGAAATAAACCGGCATGGCACGCCTGGGACCATTTTAACTGTTACATAATGCTGATAAAGCTAATGCTACATGTACTGTAGAGCTAATGTGCCGAACCTAAAACAGGAAAGGTTATCATCATCAGAACTAAAAATGGAAAGAAAGAAAGAATAAGGGCAGACTGTACACTGTATAAAAAAAGGTTATAAATAAATACATAAATAAATATAATACATAAAAACATGATCCTATTTATTTAATTTATTATTTTAATGCGTGTAATATTTCATATTTTTTAAGACTATATAAATATGTTGAGAAATTTTAATTAAAACATTTATAATTTATTTCATTAAAACATTTATATTAACCCAACACAATTCAAGTGAATAAAATAAATAATATATCGTAAATTTAATGCACATGTAGTTCATTCGTTCATTTGCTGAGCTGCTTAATCCGACTCGGGTCACGGGGGTTGGGGGCGTAGGTGTAGCCTATCTCAGCCGTCTCTGGGTGATGGCGGGGTACACCCTGAACAGCTCACCAGACCATCACAGGGCCAACACACACAGAACCATTCACACAGTTAGCCTACTGTGAATGTTTTTGGACTGTGGGAGGAAACCAGAGTACCTGGAAGAAACCCACACAAGCACAGGGTAAAACATGAAAACTCCACACACAGAAACGCCCCGAGCCTGGGAACCGAACCCAGGACCTTCTTGCTGTGAGACGGACGTGCTAACCACTACAACACCGTGCCGCCCTACCTTCCGATTATCAGGTGAAATTCTTTCGAACCTCCGTTCTGATCCAATTGTTTTAACAGATTCTTCTCATGTTCTGTGGGCAGATTGAGGACCAAAGCTTTGTATTTTTTCCCAAAAACATCTCATATTTTTGATAATAATCATGAATACGTCATCAATAGTACTAGATAAAAAAATGTTCTCCAGTCCAGTAGACGTGTGTTCGACATTAAATTTGCAATAACGTCCTCATGATACTCTGATAATTATTTACAGACTTTATGTTGAGCCTCAGTATTTAATACCTGCTTGATCTGATTAGCCGGACTGTCTGACCTTTGCTAAATTAATTACCCAGCATTCCACTTGCTACAGGAAATCCCGAGTGACAAAACTTCATCTAACTGCTTTGGAAAAGTTCTCACTTGAGTTAAAATGCACGTCGGGGAAAGCGAGAGAGCAATAATGCAAGTTTCTCTGGATTACACTCAGGATTCCTCCTGCTTAATAACAATATATTCCGTTTATAGATATATACGTACACAGAGCACTCGTTCGCAGTTCTACAGCGCGTGCTAATTACGACTTTTACGATTTGTGGACGACACTAAGGACTCACTAATGAGCGCTGCGGCAACTGCTGAAATATTACAAACTGTTACGCCCTGACTACTTACTACTATTATTATTGTAATTATTATTATTATTATATTATATTAGTACTATTAGAAGGAAGAAATAAAGAGGTGTGATACGGGATCTGATACGGCTCTGCACATCTGCGGATATCCAAACTGGGCTTTTGTCAAATCTGCAAAGGAATCCAGTAGTAAAAACACGGCATCCAGCAGAGAGGAGAAGAAGAGCAGGGAAAAAAGGTTGTCATTCCATATGTGGCAGGAGTGTCTGAGGATTTGAAGGATTTTCTCTAAACATGACAAACTTCACACCCAACACCACCCTCAGACAACAACTGGTTCACCACAAGGACAGAACTTCCAAAGAGAAGCCGAGCTTCGTTGTGTACGCAGTGCAGTGCAGCGAGAAGTGCTCTGTAACTAAAGAAACTAAACAACAACAGCACAAACGGACGGCGCAACACAGGAGAGCCACCTCATCAGGTCGAGACCCAGCGGTCCACCTACATCTCAAGGACAAGGGACACTCATTTAAGGACAGCAATGTACAGATTCTGGACAGGGAAGAGAGATGGTTTGAAAGAGGCGTAAAAGAAGCCGCCTACGTGAAGAAGGAAAAACCAACATTAAACCGAGGAGGCGGTTTGAGGTTTTATCTTTCAAGCACTTACAAGGCAGCCCTGGATCTCCTTCTCAAGAGGCTTCACTCCACTTCACACCTTTATTCAGGTGACCAAATGACCCCATATGCAGACCTGGTAAACAGCCCTAGTGGACAAAGGACCCTAACGAGCGATGGAATGGATGGAGGGACAGTGATGTTGATGTGTGTTGAGAGTTTTTTCCTCAGCCTGTATAAGGCTGGAACTTTCCACCAGATTCTCTAACTGACAAAGCTTTTTAGAATAAAACTGAAACGTCTTCAAAAAACAACAAAAAGAAGTCCAGCTGCCTCGACTCAAGCTTTTTAGGATCCTGAAGGAATGACGCAGGGCTGAAGGAACAGAATGTAAGAAAAGCAAAATCCAAAAAAGAGAGAAAAAAACACGTGTGATAAATGAACCAAGACACTGAAAAAAAAATCAATAATTAATCAATAAATTAAATAAGCTGGTAGAAGAAAAAAAAAAGAGAGAAAGTAAAAAAGAAGAAAAACCGTGGAGAGAGAATGAGTGACTAAGCTGATGCCTCTACTGTGTGCACCTGAGCTGTGTTTTGTGTATTTAAACCAAAGCTACCAATTGGTCAGCAGTGGAGGTCGATGTGACATCATCAGTGGTAGTCAAGGCTGGAAAAGTCTCACCGTTTAAAGTTTAACGTATTAAAAATGACACATTTTATCAGTTAGGTGTCGCACCGCAGCCCCGCCCACCCATGTGTAAAGATTTATTTTAAAAAATTATATTGAGAGTAAAGTGTTTGGAAAATAAACTTCCCCCTGCATTTTTTTAATTATTTTTTACCATGAGAACCGGCTTGTGTCCAGACCATGCTTCGGACAAAAACTCTTTAAATATGTACGGTAATGAAAACAGTGTACACCCGCCTCTTTACGAACTGCTGCGCATGCGTATTCGGAGGTGACCTAACACACTCGGAGGGAAAGCGCTACCCGCCCCCCCTCATATGAATGAGCTCACAGATGCCCATGATCGGGTGGTGATTGCTGTGAGTGACAGGGAAGTGAGCATATGCCATCCCTCCCTCGCTCCCGGGAGAGCTCGGCCAGTTAGTGGCTGGAACCTATCTCAGCCAACAATGGGCGAACATCCCAGTGCCAAAACACACATACTGTTGTATGTGCTGAGTCCAGACTTCTGCAAACTTTGTTTTATACAATAAACAATTGCTGTAATCCAGAACTCCTTTAATTGAGAAATAAAACACAGTGTAATGCTGTTATAGGATAAAAAATCACTTGGGGTTTTCTAGCTAAACTCGTCCTGAAGTGTTCTACAGTTCGTACACCACAGCGATTCACCCATGTATTCAATTTTTTAATATTATCATCATCATTCTCTTCTTTAATTGCTTTTTTAAAATGATGAATTTAAAACTATATCTGGTTTATTTTTAAATGTATTATACAATATAACTCATTACTGAACCTATTAAATACAGGGTCGAAGGGAGGGTGGAGCCTATCTCGCTGACAATGGGTGAAGGCGGGGTTCACCCTGAACAGGAAGTCCAACACAGGGCAACAAACCCACACAACCATCCAAAATAAGCCCTAGGGGTGATTTGGAACAGCCAAATAGCCTAATGTGCATGTTTTTGGACTGTGGGAGGAAACCAGAGTACCTGGAGGAAACCCACACAAGAGAACATGCAAACTACATAAAAAACGCCCTCAGAACTTGAACCCAGGACCTTCTTGCTGTCAGGCAGGCGTGCTAACCACTACACCGCCATGCCACCCTTTGTGTATAATCTCTTTACCAACCACAACCAGAAGCAGATTCAGTATAAAACCCAGGAGGACACTCTCCACTCGTCCACACCGAAGAATCCTCGTTTGCTGTTTAAACCTTCGGCCGTGTGTTTCTGTGTTTCGTCGTCTCTCTCAGCCCTCGATCCAGGTGAGATCTGACCCGTGTTCTTCAGCTGTGGATGTTCTGTTTGAGGCGTGTGACAGGACAGTTTATGAGAAAGTGATGGATCAGTGTGTTAGCGTGCTCGCTCATGCGTGTGTTCTCAAATCGTTTCTGAATTTTCGCCTGGAGGGAGATATTTTCCAAAAATATGATTCATGTGGACATTTTAAATGGAGGAGTTACAAACATGAAAAAAACAGCATTTATAGAAGACCTGCACCAGTCAACGCTTCCTTATCGCACTGGTAAATATACTGTAATAATAATTTTTCAGGGCAGCACGGTGGCGCAGTGGTTAGCATGTCCGCCTCACCGCAAGAAGGTCCTGGGTTCGATTCCCGGGTTGGTGAAGGGGCTTCTGTGTGGAGTCTGCATGTTCTTCCCTGTGCTTGCGTGGGTTTTCTCCGGGTACTTTGGTTTCCTCCCACAGTCCAAAAACATGCACTGATTGGCTGTTCCAAATCTCCCTTAGATGTGAGTTGTGTGTGATGCCCCGCGATGATCTGGTGAGCTGTTCAGGGTGTATCCCGCCCTCTCCTAGTCGGCTGCGATGGGCGCCAGCCTCCCCGTGACCCTAATTAGGAATAAACGGCTCAGAAAATGAATGAATGAATTATTCTTCCATCCTGTAGATCCTGATCAGAATCCAGCATCAGGTTTTATAAACCACAGACCTACGATGCCACGCCTTCCATCCTTCCTCTGAAGGCTTACAGACGTTTTTCTGAAGAATGATCCCAGGGCCAATAATCAATAAGTTAGGGTAATGTGTGATAATGAATAGCAGGACACGAGTGAGCCATTGATTATGGATTTACTTTCTGCGTCGTGAAGAAGATAAAATCGAAGGATTTGATCTGTAATCACCTCCAGAGCAGCTCGATTTCAATAACAAGCACAAATACTGAAACTCAACTAAGAACATGAACATGAATCATTTACACAAGACATCAAACACAGGAGCGCTGGTGGATCTTTAAATTCACTCATTCATTCATTTTCAGAACCGATTATCCTGCTATTGATCTCAGGGAGGCTGGAGCCTATCTCAGCCGACTCTGTGCTAAGGCGGGGTACACCCTGGACAGCTCGCCAGTCCATCACAGGGCAACACAATGTTGCGAAGCAGACGTGCTAACCATCACACTACGGTAACGGAGCCCGTTAATGTTTTAACATGTGTTGTAATTATCCCACATTCCCCCAGAGGACGCTGTTTGAGGAAGCATGAATTTTAAGCATCATTTACTCCAGATGTAACGTGTGCAATGTGTGTCATGTGTGTCCTAGCCTTATTTAAATAAACCCTCCTCAGTGAAGACAAATCCAGCAGTGAGGCAGTTTTGGTGTGCGATAAACACCAAACCCTTGACCCATACGCATGCCTACAAATAATAATAATAATAATTAAAAAATAATAAAAAATAAACACTACAATATCTCAGTATGTTGAAAACACATGCACGGTTTACATACAGGTCCATAAAGTACCGAAACATCAGTCCATATTTAACATTCCACAACCTCGGATGGTATATCAACTCATAGCCTGGCGAGGCGTTATCCAAGTGGGCTATTAATCATATACAACGAGAACCAGTATACACACACACACACACACACACGGTAATATATATACACATACACACACACATATATGCATTCTTTCCATAAAATACTTTACAGTAGAGACCTTTAGCACAGAGCTAGCAGGGTAGCTGAAGGCCTGGTTCCTTTAGCAGTCCAATAACATTAGGTTTGGTGAAAAAATATATATTTTCAAGAAAAAAATAATTATTACAATTATAGACTGTCTACTTATTAACAAAGAAAGATTACTGTAAAATATTTAAATTCTATATTATGTTGCATGTCGTGGAATTAATTTTTATTTTTCTATGGTGACATTGAGGTCACGGAAGACGAGCTGATTTCCTAGGAGTAGATTAGCCAATCAGTGCACACAATCGCAAATATCTAGTGGCCTAGGATAGAATAATTACACTATCAGGATGTAGTGAAATAAAAAACTAACAGTAAAAAAAGAACAAGCAATAACTACATTATGGAATAAACTATGTATTTTTTTTTTTTGTTTGTTTTGTGTTTGTTTTTTAATTTAGAATTATATAAAACGTGGCACATTATATGACCCCTCTGCAGATAATAAATAAATAAATAAATAAATAAATAAATAAATAAAATCTCAATTATGAACAGTTTTGTTTTAATTATAGATAATTGTGGAAAAGATAATCACAATAATTAAATAGAGAAAGTTTATTAAAAGGAAAATAATTACTTCTGTAACCATAAAATAATCATATCAATGTATATGTAATGTATTATATGTATTTTTTTGCAGGGTGCCAATAATTTAGAGCGAAGTGCAAAACTGTAAGATAAGTAACACACACACACACACACACACACACACACACACACACACACACACACACACACAGTAGAAGCATAGTAGAGGGAAATGTTTTAGTGGCTTGGTGTTAATAGCTTCACTGCCAAATTAGCAGAGACCAGCATCTGAGAAAGCTAATAAAGTGTGCGTGTGTGTGTGTGTGTGTGTGTGTGTGTGTGTGTGTGAGTGTGTGTGTGTGTGTGTGTGTGTGTGTGTGTAGGACTGCAGTAATTACCCAGTCTGGGACATCGGTATGGTATTTATGAATACCCCACACACACCCACACACACGGTGGGCTGCACGGTGATTAGCATTCCAGCTGCACACTCAATCCGTGTCCCGCTCGAAGTCGGCCCAATAATCAAACCTGACATTAGCATTTCATTCTCGTCTTTTTCTCGCTAAAGGGGCTGAGGACGGAGGCTCTGACATTGATAATCATGACACCTCGCCGTATCGAGGGGGGAAAGTGCGCCGAGCGGCTGAGACGGCCGGGGAAACGTCACAGAGAAGGCGAGAGAAATATGGAGCTGTGAGATTGCATCGATCGAGAAAAGGTGCAATCAGCGAGCTCGCGCGTCCCTTTAGACTAAGTGAGCTGCATGCACATGTCTGTGAAAACAGAGTCATAAAGCCACTGGAGCAGTGAAGATACACAATGCGAGGTGTTTTCCTTTAGCACGCTAACACACACACACACACTAACACACACACACACACAAGAATCCACAGCACGATGGCAACCACCTGCATTTCTCTTCAGGTTTTCCTTCCAGCATCCTGCCCATTAGCAAAACAATAAAAAAGAACATCAGATCGATTCCATCGACGCCATTTTTACTCTTATTGTACCAGCAATTCCCAACGAGCTCATTTCCGCGAGACGCATTTTTCTCGGAATGTTTCATGCTAATGACGGCATCACTCACAACATCTCTCACGATCGTACAAACGTACAACTGATCCAACGCGTGCACAAACTTCTTAAGGAACATCCTGCTGGTGAAAAAATATCATTGATCTGATCACAGAAGACGGATGTGCTCGTTTAATTTTGCGGCGGTGATAGTGTACGATGCTAATGCAGCTATCGCAGCTAACTAGTAATGGAAGTGTATGGCTAACCGTTCTGCACTGTGTCAGACAGGGACTTGTCTTTAACTGTTACTGCACTGTGACTAGTGATAATGAGAAAAAAGAAGGGGATACAAAGAAAAAGATGAAGAAAGTGAGAAATTATCTAAATGACAAGACAGATAGATAGACGAGTAAGAGTTTAGACACTTGAAGGCGTGCATAACCCGACTCTGAATAAAGGAAACTTTCTTTTTTTTTCTTCTCAGTGGTCAGGTGTCTGATCAGCGCTCTGTGTGTGTGTGTGTGTGTGTGTGTGTGTGGCCTGTTTGGGCCTGATATCCATTAAGGATTCATGATTCATCTGGATGTAGTATTATAGAATCCTGAATTTTTCATGCAATCCTTCAATAGTGAGAATAAAAAAGAAGAAGAATACACGAGAGATTGAAATGAAACGCCGTGTGGAGGATTCGCGAGTTACAGAAGCAGCCCGTCAATTCGGACATTGGGACAAGACTGCGAGAATCAGCAGGGGGTCACTGAGTGTGTGTGTGTGTGTGTGTGTGTGTCAGAGTTTTGTCTCTGCTCTCTGGTTGATTTTTTTCTCGACTCATCCTTGCAGGATCGTTAAATAGAAATAAATAATTTGTGATTAAGGTCAGCGGTACAGTCGCGGCGTCTCGGAGTCAGACATCTCGACTCATCGATTCACTCGGAAAAATTTTATTCCTCTTAAAAAAAAAATAATAAAAATCATGCTAACGATGATGATCTCGCTTAGTCCACTGCATGACCTCGCGTACATTTAAATCTTATTTTAAACAAGAAAGGTGTCGATGACATCATCAAAACACGCCACATCTCCAGAAGTGAAAATTCTGCATCGGATATCATTTTAGATGAAGTGTTTCGAATATATTTGCATCTGTGGAATCCATTTTATTCATTTATAATTATTTATAAAGACTCGATGCCGTTATTATTTAGAAAAGATGTGATCAGTACCTTTATATTTCATACTGAATATAATAGCATCACTCTGTTACATTGCCGCGTATCAGTCATTTGCTGAACTGTTTAATCCTAATAGTGTTGTGGGAAGGCTGGAACCTATCTCAGCCCACTCGCCAGTCCATCACCAGGCAACACACAACCAATCACACTCACACCTAGGGGCAATTTGAAACAGCCAATTATTATTATTTTTATTGAATGTTTAAAACAGGTTGCTGTTAATATTAGAGACCTGTAGATCAAACGCACAAACTGGGTCTTAATTGGGTCTTGTGTTTTTTAAACATTTTTGGAATGTTGTCATGTGATGTTTCGAAAGAAGGCCCTTTTTGTTAGAAGCACAGAGATATTTAAAACAGGAGGAAATAAATGAGGTCACGGGTTGCTGCGTATGCATTAGATATGAAATCTCTGACTGCATCATTACTTCTGGGACACTCCACCTATTAATTAAAAATGAGTTTTAATCACACCGCGTTAACCAGAGTCCTTTTTACAGATAGTTCATATTAAGGAATCCCCCCGCACCCCCCCACCACCCCCACCCACACACACACACACTGTATCTGGGAATCAGATTCGATCTTCATCCCTGATGGAATCGGCGTGTTGAGACGAGCTCCTGGATCCCAATTTAATTCATATTACTGAACACCCCCCCCCACACACACACACACACCAAAAAAAAAAACAACCAACCAAACAAACAAACAAAAAAAACCCAGAATGCTTCGTGGATGCGTATGAGGATGAGGAAGAAGAAAAGGAACAGATATGGAAATAATAAATTGATAAATGAATAAACACTCTTGGCTGCAAGTCCAAACATCGCCCCAGAGCAGATTTTAAATGGGACTTTAAGAGATAAACAAGTCAATAGCAGCAGCAGCAGCACTGTTTCCCCTCTGCAGGAAGCGTGGTAATGTTTCTCCTGGGTTCAGGGCCTCGGTTTATCTTCTGTGAGGGGAGAAAGAAATAGTTCTAATAATTCGCTTCTAATAAAAAA
Source organism: Neosilurus mollespiculum (assembly GCA_030014195.1). NCBI lineage: Eukaryota > Metazoa > Chordata > Actinopteri > Siluriformes > Plotosidae > Neosilurus > Neosilurus mollespiculum. The sequence goes on from JAQMYF010000014.1 coordinate 21,710,343, forward strand.
GTAAACTGTCTCATCTCAAAATATTCACTTTGCACTGAAGATACATCGCTAATCTCTCCTTGACATATCATGCACCCTTCTGTGTATGTCTCTAAATGTGTGAATATGTGGATAAAAGTATAAGTCTGTACATGGGTAAATATGTTGATAGATGCATACAGAGCAAACAGGTCAACAGAGGATGCCATCAATGCAGCCCTCCACACAGCCCTCACACACTTGGACAGCAGTAACTCCAATGTGAGGACGCTGCTCGTAGACTTCAGCTCCGCTTTCAATACAGTTCTACCACATAAACTGGTTCAGAAGTTGGGCAACCTGGGCCTAGAGAGCTCACTGTGCACCTGGATACTGGACTTTTTTAGCCACAGACCTCAGAAAATCAGGACAGGAGACCACATCTCCTCCACTATCATTGTGAACACCGGAACACCACAGGGGTGTGTTCTCAGCCCCCTCCTCTTCTCCCTCTTCACACAAGACTGTTCCCCATTCACACTAGCAACACCATCGTCAAATTCGCCAACGACACCACCGTCATAGGTCTGATAACAGATAACCATGAGACAGCCTACAGGAAGGAGGTCTGGTATCTGCGGCAATAATCTGGACCTTAAAACATCCAAGACAAAGGAGATGATAATGGACTTCAGGAGATCAAAACAAACTGAGCACTCTGCTCTCTATATTGATGGACAGGAGGTAGAGAGGGTGGAGTGCTTCAAGTTTCTTGGAGTCCACATCTCTGCTGACTTCACCTGGACCACAAACGTCTCCCACAAGGTGAGTAAGACACAACAAAGGATGTACTTCCTCAGAAACCTCCGACAAGCCCGCCTACCCCGACCCCTGCTGACAAACTTTTACCGCTCCACTTTTACACTGGACGACTTCAGAGGACAGCCAGTGGAATTATCACCCACTTTCTCCTCTCTCCCCTCCGGAAAAAGGCACAGGACACTAAAAACAAAAACTAACAGACGCAAGAACAGCTTTTACCCACAAGCTGTTAAACGTGAAACCCCACCACCACCACCACCACCGTCAAACACACTGACTGAATAACCATCATTCAGACCGTCTTCCTGTACTGTGCAATATTACTCTTTAAGTGCGATACTCAGGTTTAAGTGTGATACTCACATTTAAGTGCGATATTCACGTTTAAGTGCGCTACGTTTAAGTGCGATACTCAGGTTTAAGTGTGATATTCACGTTTAAGTGCGATACTCAGGTTTAAGTGCGATATTCACGTTTAAGTGCGATACTCAGGTTTAAGTGCGATACGTTTAAGTGCGATACTCAGGTTTAAGTGCGATATTCACGTTTAAGTGCGATACTCAGGTTTAAGTGCGATATTCACGTTTAAGTGTGATATTCACGTTTAAGTGCGATACTCACGTTTAAGTGTGATATTCACGTTTAAGTGCGATACTCAGGTTTAAGTGTGATACGTTTAAGTGCGATATTCACGTTTAAGTGCGATATTCACGTTTAAGTGTGATATTCACGTTTAAGTGCGATACTCACGTTTAAGTGTG
>JAQMYF010000014.1:21743187-21760556 GCA_030014195.1 Neosilurus mollespiculum
TTCTGCACAACTGTCAGGTCAGCAGTCTTCCCCATGATTGTGAATTCTACTGAACCAGACTGAGAGACCGTTTAAAGACTCAGGAACCCTTCGCAGTGTTTTGGATTAATTAGTGGATTTGAGATTTTCAGTATTGAACTTTTTCACAATATTCTAATTTTCTGAGCATTACCTTTTAAGTTGAATTATTGAAATAAATGAACTTTTGTATGATAATCCTAATTCGAGCTTCACCTGTATATATATATATATATAAAATCAACAGAAGCGTAAACTCCATGCAGCCTGTTTTCTTATGAACATTATCAACTTTATTAAGGATAAAAACCTCTGCTGTAAGGTTCTGTGCAAAATTCTTAAAGGTTCCCAAAAGCTCTTTAGGACACCTGAAGAACACTTAAGCTTTCTAACTACAATCACACACTGTCGTCGTATCACAAAGAGTTCCGAGTAGAAACTTTCACTGGAATCTTGTGTCCTTGTTCTGAGGAAGGAAACTCAGGAGCTCCATGTAGAACCTTTCATTACCGTTTCCTATCAGCAAGAACAAGAAGGTATTATTTTACTTATTTGTTAGATTTTTTTGAGGTGATGACCATTTTCTATTTGTAAACTATTGTTGGGTTCTACGTAGAACCATTAAAGGTTCCTACAGGGAAACAATCATCAAAATAAATAAATGAATGAATAGAATACTAAGTGTTTTACTTTTTACAAAATATTCCAAGTAGAAACCTTTTGGAGGGCTTTACTTTCCCTTCAGAAAGGGTTCTAGGTAGAACTTTTGGGAAACACAAAAACCTTTTTAAATATGGGGGAGGGGGGTAATCACTACTGGGAATGAAAGAACTTTTCCAGGCTTTGTATGGAACCCTACAGCATTAGACGACCTGTTAAAGGTTCTAGATGTGCTCAGAGTAAAATACATTTTTATTTTATTGTTATAATTTAAAGAAAGAAGTTAAAGGAGATTTTAACAATGAAAATATTTAAACATTAATGACTAGAAGAACTTTTAACTCCTTACACTGAAAAAGAAAAGTTTTTCCTCGTCTCTTTAAACTTTGCGTCCCCGGCCGCGTGTTTTGTTCGTGATGATGGCGGCGTGTGAATCAAATTGAAATGAGGCCCTCGTAGGAGCGCAGAACCCCTGTTCACATTTGCTTTGTTCTGAAACCTCATTTTCAGAGAGGTGTAAAGTGTCAGGTGTGAGAATGAAGCGGTCCTGCGGGCGCTGTAGCTACACTTCACCTGTCCAAATCAATAACGCCGCATGATTAGGACAGGAAAAAGATCCGAGACCTTCCGTCCTCCAAAAGGAAGCCGGGCGGACATTAATGAGCGTTCACGAGGATTTATTCTGAGCCTCGGTGCTAAAAGTAGACGTTGATGGTTTCAATAAATAACAGAGGTGAGGTGATTATGGCGTGCGTGCCTTTAATAGTGCTCATTAAGATGACTCCTTCATCGGCCGTGGGGAGAAATGAGACGGCGTTCCTTCTTTCACTCGGGGTCGAGTTTTCTTCCCGTGAGGAACTTTACACAGAACATGACATGTACATGACATCACATGAATGATGCAACGTTTCTTCTTTATCTTTCAAAGTTTCACTTTGAGACAATAAAATATTCAAAGAGAAAAAACAATTAATTAATTAAGCACTAATTTACATATCCATTTGCATATGAAAGGTTATTATGGAGTTCATTATCTCAGCTTATTTAAAAACATTATTTTTATTGTTAGTATTATTTATTTGTAAACATTTGCTGCAGTCTAATTAAAATAGAAACTTTAAGCACAAGTTCTATGTAACACACAGTATTCAATTATATCATAAGAAAAAATAATAAATAAACACATTATTGAAGCTAAAAACACCAGAATATCCAATAAACCCATAAAACACCCCTGAAAATCCCACAGTTCTAACAGTATAAACATATATACATTAAAATTATTTCATTCTTAACATCCAGAACCTTCCAGAACTTTTACTGATATATTATTTAGGGTTCTTTATGATTCTTTATGGTGTCTTATATAGGAAATGCTCTCTATCTATCTATCTATCTATCTATCTATCTATCTATCTATCTATCTATCTATCTATCTATCTATCTATCTATCTATCCATTTATTTATTTATTTTCCACTGTAGGATTCTCCATCAAACTTTGTGCTTCTTTAAAAGTTTTTTTTTTGGAACTCTTCTAATGGAGAGACGGAACTAACTTTAATGGATCCCTCCACAAGGACAACTGAGAAACCTTTAAGTGTTCTTTTTTTATTTTTTTATTTTTTAAATAAGAACTATGAATAGGACTGTAAATAATTTAAAAAATCTTTAAAAATGTGTTCTTCTGAGGTTCTTTGTGGTAAATAATTATAAAAATAGATAAATAGAAAAAGGAGACGGTAAGTTCGGTGATCTCAGATCATTCAGTGTTGCCCAGGAGGACATAAACGTAGCCTTAAAGCCTATGTAGAGCCTTATAACAAGCAGAACCAACCAGCAAAAGAGCATTGGGAGAATGCAAACCTCTGCCAAGCCCAGCAATTCCCCATATGCACCAAAATGTCAAAATCATCCTATCTTACAATGTTAAAGAATTAAAAAAAAAATCTGCATCTTGAATTTGATCCAGATCATCTCCAAAATATAATGGACTCCTCCTTTTTTGAAAAAAAAATCTTTTTTATTATTCTTTTAAATGTATTTATTTATCCATTCATTCATTCATTCATTCATTCATTTATTTATTTATTTGTTTGTTTGTTTGTTTGTTTATTTATTTGTTTGTTTGTCTGTTTGTTTGTTTGTTTGTTTGCATAATCCTGTTAACAAACACACACAGACCCAACCAAAATCCTAGCCTTCTGGGCAAAAACATAAAAAAATCCTACCTCTTTTTAAAAAATATCCTGGATAATTAAAGGTTTCTACATTCCAGTGAATCCTGTGAGAAGCCACTTGAAAGTGTTTCTGAAATGAAATTGTAACATGTTTGCTGTGGATTAAGGAACTCAGGGAGACCACAGAAATACATTTTTATAATAAATAACATGTTGATAGATCTTTTCATTATGCCTTTCTATTTCCTGCTCGTTAGTCTGTTAATGTTATCCTTGATGGCTTCTAGACCCCAACACTAACGGCAACATGTTGCTGTTGCTTAGTAGCGGTGTTCTTATGATGACTTACGGCTTCCACCACAGATATTGAAAAGTACACGTCATAATTATTTTAATATTATTATATTATAAGTCACGAGTTCAAGTTACAACTAAAAAAAAAAAAAACCCTTACAGGCCTCGAGGTTCTTGTTTCAACCTTTATCTCATTTCAACATTTCAAATATATTCCTAAATGTTTCCTATTTCATTTAATTTCATAATAAAGTTATTGTGGGCTTTATTGGATAATTAAAGGCTCATTCTAGAATACTCTTTTTCTGGGGGTCTCTATCACTCCGTTAAGGTTTTTTTTTAATATTTTTATTCACTTTATCTTATGAGTTAGAATTAAATATCAAACCATCCCTCCCTCAGTGGGGTTCGGTGTCTTGCTCAAGGGCACTTCAGCCATGAAGGTGGAGGAAAGGAAGGTGCAGCTCACTCCCCCACCACCACACATTTTTCCTGCTGGTTTGGGAATCGAACCAGAGACCGTTCAGTCCCAAAGCTGCTTCTCTAACCATTAGACTACGGCTGGAGGTGATCTGTGCACGGGGCTGAAAAAATAAATCCTGAGATCCCAGAAAAAAAAAAGCAGGGGAGTGGGAGTCATGTAAGAATAATCTTATATATATAATAATCCATTAGTGCCAGATGGTGGTACATTACACTCTATGAGTGCTTTTCTTGGTATTTTTATATTACAAATTATAATTTCCAAAAATTTTCAACAGTCTCCCAAACTGCTGCTCAGAACACATTTCAGTGTTACGCATTTCTCTGAATATTCTGTTTATTTGGTGTAAACATTGTGTTATTATAATATAGTAATAGTTGTGCAATGGCATAATGAATATCACGTAATATCTATAAAAGTGACTGGAATGAATAAAATTAGAAGTCAGCAGGATCCCTGAAGACCTCCTTCACAGGACCTGTAGTTTGTACAAAGTTCAGCTTCAAGAATGTTCTGAAAAAGGATCTTAAAAAGATTGATATCAGAGCCATAAACTGGTGGAACAGGGCAACAACTCGTTCCACTGGGCTCTCAGCTGTGTGAAAGGTATTCGCGAGGTGGAAGTGACATGGCAAGATACGCTCCCGGAGCGAAGACGGCGACACAAAAAAGGGGCCCCCAGAGACCTCGTAGTTCAAGTGCTATCACTGCGACCGGGACTGTCAATCAAGTACGGGCCTGCGGAGCCATTCCCAAAAGAGTAACACCCCTAGAGTGTCACCGTTATCTCCTGAGACGGACGGACGTCATATCTGCAAAAGTTAATTATCTCATTTCTGATTCAAGGAAAAATTACTTTAATAAAGTTTTGCCTTTTTTGTTGAGTATAAATGTGTAATTTAATAAACACCCCATTTACAACACAAAGTTCAAACAGTAACTTAATTTCATTTCACAAAACACACAATCGTGAGCTTAAAGTGAATTACCTCTGAGTATTTTTTTTTCTATCTAACTGACAACAGACAAAAGCTTTTTGCTCACAATTTAGCAGCAATTAATTTACAACAGAGGGACAAAAAGTGTAATACAGAGACGCAGCCTTTCCACTGATTAAACAGGATTAAATTAAAAAAGCTAATTACAAAGGCTACATTCCTACACACTGTTCTATTATGTGACTAATTGTTGTGTGTGTGTGTGTGTGTGTGTGTGTGTGTGTGTGGCCTCGGGTTTTCTAAAGACAATTATAAACAGTGAAAGTATCAGTCGACACCCAGGCTGGAGTTGCTGATGTTTATCTTGAGTGTGGAATACGGCGAGGTGGAAAACACCGACCTCACCACTTTCTTACAGATGAAATTCTCCTCAGTGTCATAATAACATGCATCAAAAATTAAAACACGGGAATGTCACTGTCACTTCCTGTCTGGGTTTCTGTACTTCCTGGAAAAGTTTCAGTTTATCATTTATTATATATATATATATATATATATATATATATATATATATAATAATAATAATAATAATAATAATAATAATAATAATAAAGCATCTTTCGCCATCCTCTTATTGAATGATTGGTAGACGTGGAGTCAGTACAGCTCACACTGACAGATAAAAATCTGCCTGGATATCCTACCGAGAGGTTGATTGGTTCATTCCATTCTTTCTGAGCCTCATTTCCGATTTTTTTTGTCTGATCTTCATAAACAACGTGATGAAACTCTACAAAACTTCAAATTCAGATTGTTGGGATTAATCACTGACTCCACACCTCCATTTTAAACATCTCATCCTTCCTTCCTAGACAACGAGACGTCACCCTGGAGCCTGAAAGCTTCTCGCCCAGGCTCCGACTCCATGTTGATGGCACAGCTGCAGCCTGAAGCAGGAATTTGGCACAACGGCATGGAATTTCAGGTCCTTGCCATGTTTCACCCCGCCGGGATTCGTCTCCGCTAATTAATAATCCCCTGATGTGGCCAACACCCAATAAGATTACTAGAAAGGTCGTTAAAAACAGCGTCTGATCTACAGCTGGAACTGAAAAGCTTTATAAAAGTCCAGAGGAACTGTTCCGGCGCACTAAAGTGTTTTGTTCAAGAAATTTAATTGCACCATCTACACGAGTGTTCCTGAGAGAGTTCCGGTATAATGACTTTGTTCTGATACGGAATTAAAAGGGACCGATGTATTTTTTTCTATCTGAGCCGAGATTATTCTTACAGAAAAAAGTAAATAAATAAACAACAAGTTTCGGGCAGCGCGGTGGCATGGTGGTTAGCACGTTAGCACCTCACAGCAGTGTAGTTTGCATGTTCTCCCAGTGCTTGCATTGGTTTCCTCTGGGTACTCTGGTTTCCTCCCACAATCCAAAGACATGCACAGTAGGCTGATTGACTGTTCCAAATCGCCCCTAGGTGTGACAGTGAGTGTGAATGGTTGTGTGTGTGTGTGTTGCCCTGCGATGGCCTGGCGAGCTGTTCGGGTTGTACCTCGCCCTCGCCCAGAGTCGGCTGAGATGGGCGCCAGTCTTCACGCGATGCTAATTGGATTAAGCGACTTAGAAAATGAATGAATGAATGAATGAATGACAGCAAGTTTGTGTTTCCTCCGTTGTGTTTAATCACCTTCTGATGATCCGGTTGGTGTCTTTTCTAAAAGACTCCTCACACCTCCTTCAACCAATACGGCATATTATTTCAGTCTAAAATATTCCTCGGACCTCGTAGCAATAGTTTTAGGCTAAAAGTCCCAGTTGCACCACGATGATGTCAGTCAATGTCAAGCAGCACACAATAAGCGCCTTCAGCATCTCACCAAAACTGTCGTTTGTTGTTATTCTGCAGAATATAAAATTCCCTTCAGGCTTTTGTGTCTAATTCAACTATCCATGACATGTTTTCATCTAAAATTCATAGCAATGTCACCTGAGCCCTGACAGAATCGGAAAAACAAAACAAAACATGGAATACATATTTTTAAAAAAGTTTATACAGCACATCGCTGAGCAGCTCTGGATTCTGATTGGTCAGAAGGTGTTGAATAATCATTGGAGTGCCATGCCAGTCTCTTACTGCGTCTAACTTTCAGTCATTCATTTATATTCCGAACCACCTAATCATTGTAGAGTCGCGGGGAAGCTGGAGAACATCTTAGCCGAACATGGGCTAAGGAGGGGTACACCCTGAACAGCTCGCCAGGAGATCATACAGCCTACACACATATCACCCACACACACACACACACACACAGACACATCTAGGGGCAATTTGGAACAGACAATTAGCCTAATGTGAATGTTTTTGGATTGTGGGAGGAAACCAGAGTGCTTTGAGGAAACCACCGTAAGCACAGGAAGCCTCCACACAGAACTGCCTTCCCTGAGCCCGGGATTCAAACCCAGGACCGTTTTGCTTCTTGCTATAATCCTACACACACCATGTTCACTGTGTTCTTACTACGACCAATCAGATTGCACCGTGTGTTTATCACGTTCTCACTGCATCCGTTCAGTCTTTATAAACACTGTGCTGCACTTTATCATTCAGTCTGCAAGTTTTCTTGTATCTACATGTACGTTCAACAAGTCCGAGCTACACTCGTACTTCACCAGTGAAGTCTTTACTAGGTTTAGTTATGCCGTTGCTACATCAAGACTGTCTGTTCTACGTCCTTATTAAGTTCCTAATGCATTTTGATTCCACCATGTGTGCACCACGGGATTTTTTTATGGAGTTTGACCACATCCTCTTGCCCATGGAGACCGGCCCCACATCCAGTTTTATTGTGTTCCTACTACACCGAACAAGTTATTACTGCATCCACACAATATTATGAGCACATAATGGGGACATGGCGGAGTGTGATGGTGGATTTAATTAAGGAAAAAAATAAAATACATGATGACTGGGGTAGAAGAGAAATAAAACAAGATGGGTGTTGTGCTGTTTTTGGAAAATAATTAACTTTGGGGCGGTAAGTTAAATGGTTCCAGTAGAACTCAAGCAAAAGAACTATTTTTGGGAACTGGATTTTAGTCCGCACTTGACGCAAGGATCAATTTGTGCTTTCTTCCGAATTTTAATCAATCAATCATTTAATCAATTTTTATTCATTCATTCAGTCATTCATTTTCTGAACTGCTTAATCCTATTAGGGTCGTGGGGAGGCTGGCGCCCATTTCAGCCGACTCTGGGCGAGGTCGGGGTACATCCTGAACAGCTCACCAGGCCATCACAGGGACAACACACACAACCATTCACACACACTCACACCTAGGGGTGATTTGGAACAGCCAATCAGCATAATGTGCATGTTTTGGACTGTGGGAGAAAACCGGAGAACCCTGGAGAAATACAAACAAGCACGGGGAAACTTCACACAGAAACGCCCCGAGCCCGGGAACCGAACCCAGGACCTTCCTGCTGTGAGGCGCTTTATAAATTATTATAACGTTAATGGGTTGCATCTATTATGAGACACCCGTAAAACAATGACACGCAAAAGTCGGCTTGAGACACTAAAGACCTTCGCGTGAGATCATGATGATGTAAATATGTAGCCATACGCTGCACCGTATTGATACATAACAGACACCAGACAACTCTAGTTAGGTCATGTGATCATGCTGATTATTTAATGGAGAGAATTAAAGACATTCGAGCGTGATGTTAAATCTAGACCCGCCCCTGCCCTCAGTGGATGTGATATTATTATTACTTCATAAACGTTTAAGGCCTGAAATCATTTTATCAGTGTCAAGCCGCTGGGTCTTTTCACAATGCAGCTGTCAGGGACAGAGAGGAAAGAGAGAAAAAAGACCTCCTTCTTCACATAAAAGGAGAAAAATGAAGGTGTACGCGACACAATAACACACTCCGTGTCCACGTCCTCTCACAGCGGATTCTCAGCGGAGCTCAGCTCTCTGAAAGCCGATTCATTTTCCCGAGGTCTGGTAAACGAAAAGGAGTGGAGGAACGGAGGAGTGGTGGAGGGATGCAATTAATCTCAGTGAACTGAGATCTGCTTCGTTCATTAATCTTTGATTGTAAATGAATAGTGTAATTGAGGCAGGGATGGAGTGCGCGTGGGACGGAGGGACGTGCTCCAGAGAGCAATGGCTGATTGAGCGTTACACTTAGACAGCAAGAATTTAGGACTCATTATGACCTACATAAACCGCTCCGTCTCTAAACTCCTGTGTGTTTTCCATTTCCTGTACGTACACTACAGTCCAAAAATACGTTAAACCCTGCTCTTTATGCAGGGCGGCGGTACTGTACGGTTAGGGATGCAGCCTCGGGGATGTGGGATCTTTATTTCGTGCCCACTAGCTTCAGGGTGTAGTTTAGCTTTCATGCATCAGTTTGGCTTCAGTCGCTGGATTCGTTTTAAATTACGGGTCTATGGAACCAGATAAAAAGTATAGAAACGAGAAACAGCAAATGTCTGGCGGCCACAGTGCACAGGAACGCGTAGTCAAGAATATCAATCTGTAAGTATAGACTGGAAAAGCAGACTGTAAGCGTGGTCTGGGTTCCGGAGGAATAGAATTCCGGAAAGCAGAAACCCGAAAGGTAGTTCTGAAGAGTAATCCTGGAAGAGGAGTCTGGAATACTGGACCAGAAACATAGTTCAGATAAGTAGCCTGGTCAACTCATCAAGTCCACACTTCAGTAGTTGGGAGGTGCAGATTGGAAGAGAAGACCGGAAGAGATCAATAATTTAAACCAGAATAAAAGACCAGGAGGGTAGTCCAGATGAGAAGACCTGAAGAGAAGACAAGAAGAGAAGACAAGAAGAGAGGACCAGATGAGAAGACCTGAAGAGAAGACAAGAAGAGAAGACAAGAAGAGAGGACCAGAAGAGAAGACAAGAAGAGAAGACAAGAAGAGAGGACCAGAAGAGAAGACAAGAAGAGAGGACCAGAAGAGAAGACAAGAAGAGAGGACCAGAAGAGAAGACAAGAAGAGAAGACAAGAAGAGAGGAACAGAAGAGAAGACAAGAGGAGAAGACCAGAAGAGAAGACAAGAAGAGAAGACCAAAAGGGATCAATGGCATTAACCAGCACAAAAGACCCAAAGAGTAATCTAGATGAGAAGACAAGAAAAGAAGACCAGAAGAGAAGACTAGAACTATAGTCCAGAAGAAAAGATCAAAAGGGATGAAATGTATCGACCAGAATAGAAGACCCAAAGAAAATTCTAGATGAGAAGACAAGAAAGGAAGCCCAGAAAAAAAATTCTCCAGATAGAAGAATGAAAAAAGAAGGACAAAAGTGTAGTCCAGAAGAGAAGACTAGATGGCTAGTCCAGAAGAAAAACCTGAAAAGCAGTCTAGAAGAGAAGAGCAGAAGATTAGTCTAGAAAAGAGTTCATCCAGAAGAGAAGACTGGAAGTTTATTCTTCCAGAATAGAAGACATGAAGAGCGGTTCAGAACAAAAAAGTCCAGGAGAGGAGACTGGAAGTGTGGTTCAGAAGAGTAGTGAAGGAGAAACCCTGAGGAGATTATCAGAGGATTAGTCCAGGAGCATAAACTGGAATAAAAGTGCAAAAAATAGCAAAGCACCAAATCTAGAACAGAAATACGATTTAACCCAATGTGTAGATTTTACTTTACTGGAATCGATGTAACGTCTGATCTAAAATAAAGATGTAACGTTTACTTGAACTGATTGCGTTTGCACTTACACCTTAAACTGATTTAATTTGAATTATTATTACTGGTTTGTTTGCTGGGTCTGCTTCAGTGGGTTTCCTCTGGGTACTCTGGTTTCCTCCCACAGTCCAAAAACCTGCACATTAGGCTAACTGACTGTTTCAAACCTAGGTGTGAGTGTGAGTGTGAACAGCTTGTGTGTGTGTTGCCCTGTGATGGTCTGGCGAGCTGTTCCAGGTGAATCCCGCCATCGCCCAGAGTCGGCTGAGACCGGCGCCACCCTCCCTGCGACCCTAATTAGGATTAAGCGTTACATCAGTTGAATCAATAAATTTAAAAGGATCTTGATGTAAAACTCATTGTTCCGCCTCTGACTGTTTGATGAGGGAGGTGAATAAAATTCCATCTGGAGAATCATTTAATGGTCATTAGGGCCAAATCCAAGCTGCTGCTTCCGGGTGATGCTTTGGATTAGATGGATAACCTGGTGGGTTTAAAATGAATGAAAAGTAAAAAAGGAAATATGACAAACGACAGTAAAGAACTTAATGAGGACTAAATGCTGATGCAGGCAAGATTCTCCCAGCAATATTTAGAAAACAGGAAGTTTGGGTTTTAATGGCCACGCCCTCACTCCGCCCAGCTCCGCAGGCGTCTCCAGTTTACAGATTTTGTTCTACATTACAATTTCATTCCTTCATTTTCTAAGCTGCTTAATGCTAATCAGGGTCGCAGGGAGGCTGGAGCCCATCTCACCCAACCGGCGAGGGACACCCTGAACAGCCAGACCATCACATCGTAACACACACAACCATTCACACTCACATTCACACCTAGGGGTGATTTGGAACAGCCAATCAGCCTACTGTGCATGGTTTTGGACTGTGGGAGGAAACCGGAGTACCCGGGGAAAACCCACGCAAGCACGGGGAGAACATGCAAACTCCACACAGAAACGCCCCGAGCCTGAGAATCGAACCCAGGACCTTCTTACTATGAGTCGGATGTGCTAACCACTGCGCCACTGGTTATTTTTTGTTTTAGAGCGAGTGAGAGAGAGAGAGAGAGAGAGAGAGAGAGCGGTGACTCACATCTGAGCTCTTTCTCTGTTTCAGATCAGCGTGTGGGATTGTTGTGGAGTGCACACTCTTTCACTACGGCCCAGTGTTACGGGAATGAGATTATTAATATCCCCGGGATAAGAGTCTGCCTGCCACTCCTCATTCACTCCAGGCTTTCGTCCCTCACTTCCGCTCCTCTCTCACTTCCGCTCCTCTCTCACTTCCGCTCCTATTTCACTTCCACTCCTCTCTCACCTCCACTCCACTCTCACTTCCGCTCCTCTCTCACCTCCGCTCCTCTCTCACTTCCGCTCCTCTCGCACCTCCGCTCCTCTCTCACCTCCGCTCCTCTCTCACTTCCGCTCCTCTCTCACTTCCGCTCCTCTCTCACTTCCGCTCCTATTTCACTTCCACTCCTCTCTCACCTCTGCTCCACTCTCACTTCCGCTCCTCTCTCACTTCCATTCCTCTCTCACTTCCGCTCCTATTTCACCTCCACTCCTCTCTCACTTCCGCTCCACTCTCACTTCCACTTCCTCTCTCACCTCCACTCCTCTCTCACTTCCGCTCCACTCTCACTTCCATTCCTCTCTCACTTCCGCTCCACTCTCACTTCCACTTCCTCTCTCACTTCCACTTCCTCTCTCACCTCCACTCCTCTCTCACCTCCACTCCTCTCTCACCTCCACTCCTCTCTCACTTCCACTCCACTCTTACTTCCACCTCCTCTCTCACCTCCACTCCACTCTCACCTCCACTCCTCTCTCACCTCCACTCCTCTCTCACCTCCACTCCTCTCTCACTTCCACTCCACTCTCACTTCCATTCCACTCTCACTTCCGCTCCACTCTCACTTCCATTCCACTCTCACTTCCGCTCCACTCTCACTTCCATTCCACTCTCACTTCCACTCTCACTTCCACTCCTCTCTCACTTCCTCTGTCACTTCCTCTCTCACTTCCACTCCTCTCTCACTTCCTCTCTCACTTCCGCTTCTCTCTCACTTCCTTTCTTACTTCCACTCCTCTGGACATCAGAAACGTATTTAGCACTGCACGTCATCTGGTCTGGCATTCGGAGCGAACTCAGAAACGCTGAATGTGTTGGAAAAAAAAAAAAAGTCGGTGCAGAACTTCAAGCTTTTTTTTTTCATGTACAGTAAAGCGTCTCGTTGGGTTTGACGGGTTCACAGTGTCGCTCGCTGTCAGTCAGTAAAGAAAAGGTTGAGTTTTAAGGCCTTTTTTTTTTTAAATGGACCGAGTGCTGTTCACAAGCGGGTTCTATTTATGGCGAGAACACACACTGTTCCCTCAGGAGTCCGACTCCGCCTGCTTTATTGCTCATTTTTTATGGACATTTATCAGGCCTGGCTCTGGCTTGAGGACGCTGTGTTAAACAGGCTCGCCCCGATACCCAACAGCTCCTGATTTCCTTTTAAAATAAAAAAAAAGTGCTTCTAAAGATTGCTTTTAAAAAAGAACATTGTCACTATCTGGCGACAAGGTGGCACAGTTGTTTCCCTGTACACCTCACAGCAGCTCTGATGTGGAGTTTGCATGTTCTCCCTGTGCTTGTGTGGGTTTCCTCTGGGTACTCTGGTTTCCTCCTCCAGTCCAAAAGACATTCACATTAGACAAATCGTATGCTGTTGATTGTCCCAGGTGTGAGTGTGAGTGCGAATGGTTGTGTGTGTTGGCCCTTCAGTGGTCTGGCAAGTTGTTCAGGATGTACCCTCCCTCGCCCAGAGTTGTCTGTAATAGGCTCCACCCTCCCCGCGACCCTAACAAAGTATAAAGTGGTTCACCGAATGTCTCCGACCCAGTCAGTCAGCCATCTTTAAAAGAGATGTTAGGTTTTAAATATGTGCTCAGAGGAGGTAAGGAATGAGGAGAAAGTTGGCTTCTAGCTGTAGACGTATCCATGTCCTAAAGCACAAGAGGTTTTTTTTAAATCATTATTATTATCATTAAATTTTGAATTTTATGTTGAGGCATGACACGACACATAAATGCATAAAACTGCACAAAAATTTAAATCGTATGACTTTAATATTATTATTCCACCTACTGGCATGTTTTTGGGAGGTAGGAGGAAACCCAGGAGAACCCTGATGAAACCTACACCAAATCAAATGAATAGAAACTCTTACTAAATCTTACACTATTTGATTCATATACTTTTTTTTTAAAAGTAAAATTCCTGCACATGTCAGCATTCTTTTATCTTTTTCTTACATTTCCTGCACTTGGCAGACACCAATCATCCACAGTGACTTACATTTTGTCCCTTTTAAACAGTTAAGCGGTTGAGGTCCTTGATTACGGGACCAGCTGTGGCAGGATGGTGATACTGGAGTTCCATAACCTCTGAGCCGAACCAGTGTTCAGAAGGTTTGCATTTTAGACCCCACTACCACTAAGCTGCCACCGTTGGGCCCATGAGAAAGGCCCTTAACCCTTAACCTCCCAGTTGCATAAACAAGATAAAACGTAAGTCGCTGTAGTTTTGTGCCGTCTACCAAATATAAATGTAACTGTTTCTGACATGAGGAAGTTCTTAAAGTTGGAGACGGTAGATTTCTAGCAGTATACACAAAATATATTGTTAAATTTGGTTGAAATGCTCTTTATACCCCACATCAATCAATAACTTCATTCATTCCTTTTCTCATTCATTCATTCATTCCTTTTCTAAGCCACTTGATTCTAATTAGGGTCGTGAGGAGGCTGGTGCCCATCTCCACCAACGGGGTTCACCCTGGATGGGGGTGTGTCTCTGGGGAAGAGTTTAACCGAAGTCCTGCAGAGATGCTACTTTTAAATTGCGCAAGATTTCCAGATCACCAACCCCAGCTGTAAGCTTCGGAAAATTCTGGAGTCCTGCCCATTAGAAAAGGAAAGAACTTTCTGTGCTTGAGCCTGGACTGAAGATCGGGTCGCCCTGGTTTCAGACTGGCTCTCCATGTCATCTGTACTTTGATGTTTATACCTCAGAAACGTCTCATCTGGTTAAAAGTTTATAAGAGTTTGAATTCTGCTGAGCAGTGAACACGGCGTAATAAACACACGTCTGCAGCCGTGTTTTGCTTCTGGGTCTGTGGTGTGAAAGTAAAGTGATTAGCACGAGCGAGCGCGAAGGGTTCATTCTGATCAGATCTGACCGACGCACGGCGAGTCGAATCGTAATCACTAGACTGAGTGAACAGATTTCGGATGGACGAGTGTGTGACGTGAGGGCGGATACGAACACACACATGAATACATTGTGAAAGCTGGAACTCATCAGGTTGTTGTTGACTCGAGGTTACGTCACACTGATGCTATGTGACAGGTGTAAAGCGCAGCTCATTGGAGAAAATATGCTATGCTAATTAGTGACGCTTAAATAAATTGGCAGATGATGACCTCAGGCTCACTCTGACTCACCACAGGCTGGAAAATGGTTGATGGGAAATGTTTGTTGGCCTGAAGGTTTGATGCTGATGTGCACACTCCCGGTGGGATTCAGAAAAGGAATGCTGTTTAGTACGGGAGCCAATCAGAGCGCAGCTCCTGACCTAAATCTCTCTAAAACCAGTCAGAGCACAGCTCCTGTCCTAAATTCCACTGGAACCAATCAGAGTGTAGCCCATGACCTGAATTTCACTGGAACCAACCATAGCATAGCTCCTGTTTTAAAATCCACTGTAACCAATCAGAGAGCAGCTACTGACCGAAATTCCACTGGAACCAATCACAGTGCAGCTCATGTGCTAAATTTTACTGGAACCAATCAAAGCACAGCTCGTGTTTTAAATCTACTGCAATCAATCAAAGCATGGCTTCTGTTCTAAATTCTACTGGAACCAATCACAGTGCAGATCCTGTCTTAAAATCCACTACAACCAATCAGAGCACAGCTCCTGACCTACATTCCACTGGGACCAACCATAGCACAGCTTCTCACCTAAATTCCAGTAGAACCAATCAGAGTGCAGGCCCTGACCTTTACTCCACTGGAACCAATTTCAGCACAGCTCCTATCCTAAATTCCACTGAACCCACACTGAAACCAATCAGAGTGCTGCTCCTATCCTAAATTCTATTGGATCCAATCAGAGTGCAGCTTTTGCCAATCAGGATAGTATATATTACTTGCCCATATTTTTAATCATGTGGTATTTATTTAATAATTAATGTATTCATTTATTTATGTATTTATGTATTAATTTATTTATTTTCTATTAGTAGCTCTTGTTGGAGTTTGTTATATTTAGAGACATTCATGTGTTTATTCTGAGTGACAGCCGTCAAATCCTGTTACAGCCCTCTGTCATCCAGAGAAAATAAAAAGAAAATGATTTACACACCCCCAAAATCTTAAAATGGAAACGTGATGTTCTTCCACCAAAAATATTTCTATTCAATCCCACAACCTTCACTTTCTAAAGCTCACATTCACATTTTATTCACATCAATAAATCGGGTTTATTGTATTTTAAATCAGATGAAAGAGCCATAACTACAGCGTTTATCCTGAGCCGTAACGCTGGAAACACACGGGGTTTGTACAGATTAACACTGAGTTTATTGTAATACCTTCATCTAACACCATCATTAAATCCACTCTCTACACCAACGCACAAAAATTAATAAATAAATCCCAAATGTTTAACTCCAACATCTTCATCCTCCATTTGTTTTATTTTTAAACCTTTAACCAGAAAAAAAAAAAACAACAACAATTGTTTATTTAAATTCCTACATAAAATTGATATTAATCACAATATCCTGTTTACTTCAGTAAGAAGAAAGTTAACAGTGCCAAAAAAACAAACAAACAAATAAATGATAAAAATAATGACACACATACAAAGATACACACAGGTAGCGTTGTGTTAGTGGAAGACTGGATACGGACTCCCAAAATCTAAAATATATTCATGGTGCTGTAGCACGTCCACCTTACAGCGAGAAGGTCCTGGGTTCAAGTCCTAGGGTTGATGAGGGTGTTTCTGTGTGGAGGTCTCCCCGTGCTTGCCAGGGTTTCCTCCGGGTATTCCGGTTTCCTCCTTCAGCTTAAAGCCATGCACATTATGTTAATTGGCTGTTCCAAATCGCCCCTAGGTGTGAGTGTGAGTGTGCATGTAAGTGGAAGGGTTTTTATTCACTGCTTTTGAATTTCCAAAATTTATTTTTTTCCTTTGATGTTTGTTTAATGGCTTTTATGATGAAAATACTTTTATTTAATTTGTATTTTATAAATAAACACAGACACACACACACACACACAAACACTCACTCACACACACACACACACACACACATATATATATATATGTATAGCGTGAACCATGAATGTGCATGACTAATAAAGGTGAAGCATCAAATCGCTCACACCGACGTTCATGAGATATTTATATATATAAATATTAATTCAGTTATTCATTTAGATGTTAATCCAAATTAGGGCCGCGGGGAGGCTGGCGCCCATCTCAGCCGACTCTGCGTGAAGGCGGGTTACACCCTGGACAGTTCGCCGGGCCAACACACACACACAACCATTCACACTGATAATCACCACCTATGGGTGATTTGGAACATCAATCAGCCTACTGTGCGTGTTTACTGTACAAGCATGTGGAGAACATGCAAACTCCACAAGTATATATGTGTGTGTGTGTGTGTGTGTGTGTGTGTGTTTGTGTGTGTGTGTGTGTGTGTGTGTGTGTCTGTGTGTGTGTGCGTGTGCGTGTGCATGTGTGTGTGTGTATCAATGCAGCTAACTGAGTTATCAAAGGCCGGCCATATCACTCACAGTAAAAGAACCATTGCTGATTTTTGTCAAGAGTAGCTGCACAGTTTCTCCCCTGCGATGGCCTGGTGAGATGTTCAGGGTGTACCCTGCCTTCGCCCAGAGTCAGCTGAGATGGGATTAGGAATAAGCGCTTCAGAAAATAAATGGAACAATGAATGAATGAATGTGTGTGTGTGTGTGTGTGTGTGTGTGTGTGTGTGTGTGTGTGTGTG